>OVBJ01001781.1:0-23955 GCA_900406535.1 Noccaea bulbosa | reverse complement strand
AGACGAATAGTTTGTGGGTTGCCTCCCACTCTGCCATTTCACTATCTTCAGTACTCGTCTCAGTTGTCGGAGAGGACGGAGTGCTAGAGGACGACTCGGTTGAGCTCAATGTCAGAATTGGAGTTTGGGTTGGTAATACAGCCACATTGTCGCGTGATTGGACATGGGAACCAGGGAGTGTGAGCTGCAACTCTGTATCCAACCCCTTATCCTTATTTTCAGTTCGCCCACCATCCTGTACCATTTCTGTAGTGCTTTTTCCTACCGCAGATGAAGTTGGTACTGTAGGTATGATACTCTCCGCTGCGGAAACTGGAATCCCATGGAAGTAGTTCCACAACTCAGTCAACTCACGGGGTGACGGTGTGTTCCAGCNTGCAACTCTGTATCCAACCCCTTATCCTTATTTTCAGTTCGCCCACCATCCTGTACCATTTCTGTAGTGCTTTTTCCTACCGCAGATGAAGTTGGTACTGTAGGTATGATACTCTCTGCTGCGGAAACTGGAATCCCATGGAAGTAGTTCCACAACTCAGTCAACTCACGGGGTGACGGTGTGTTCCAGCTGATTGCTTCGGGAACAAGATGGTCGCTTTTCATTCCCCCGCCAACCTCTGTGCATGGTGGTAAGGGCTGTACGTTTCGCATGGGACACGTGGCAGTAGCAAACTGAATGTCAAGCAGTGGAAACGAGTGTCTTACCCCACATTGATCTGATTTTATAAGTTACCGACATCAAAAACGAGTTGACGTTAGCGTTAACATTGTTATCTACAACAAAGCTATTAGTAGGTTTACTTTACTAAATTTGTTTTCTTCCGTACCAAGACTGGGCAACAGTTTCCTTCTAACACTCGAACCCGCCATTGAACTTTCGGCCAGAGGGGCGGAGGCCCCCTGCAGAACCCCCGGAATGAAAGATCCTACGTTTGTTTGAACATGTCATTGTAGGAGGTTCAATAATTTTCAATTTGTGCCTGAGCTCCTATTATATTGATCGACTTATACCTCCTCCGCCAAACGAGGACTCTCCGTATGCTCTTATTGGGGGGTTAACACCATTTCCGTTAACTATTCCACTTCGCGGTTCCACCATGCTCGAAATTTTATCGTTGACGACGCTGCTCCGGTAAAGCTCTGCGGGGANCGTTAGCGTTAACATTGTTATCTACAACAAAGCTATTAGTAGGTTTACTTTAGTAAATTTGTTTTCTTCCGTACCAAGAGTCGGCAACAGTTTCCTTCTAACACTCGAACCCGCCATTGAACTTTCGGCCAGAGGGGCGGAGGCCCCTTGCAGAACCCCCGGAATGAAAGATCCTACGTTTGTTTGAACATGTCATTGTAGGAGGTTCAATAATTTACAATTTGTGCCTGAGCTCCTATTATATTGATCGACTTATACCTCCTCCGCCAAACGAGGACTCTCCGTATGCTTTTATTGGGGGGTTAACACCATTTCCGTTAACAATTCCACTTCGCGGTTCCACCATGCTCGAAATTTTATCGTTGACGACGCTGCTCCGGTAAAGCTCTGCGGGGACATAGCTCTGCCCCGGCTGGGGTCGACATGCCTCCTCCACTGCAATTGGCCGTATCACCCCTTTTGTTACGCAAATTTTAAATATACCAACTGCTATCAGTACATATGTTATCTGTATGACACATTTACCTGGTCTCAAATGTCCAGTCGGTGCTGTCATGTTTGTAGGCTGTGACACTGTCACAAACTGCACGGGAGGGTCTCCTTTCATCGTGGGGTCGAAGATACCTTTGCCAATATATATCAGTAATGTGTTAAATCGGGTTTTTTGCTGTCTACCTTTATGGAAATTAGTTGGTTATGTCACTATACCTGGCCAAATTATCCCTCCATTGCTCAGTGGTCTGTAATAACCATATTGTGGGGGCTGATTTGGTAGTATGTAGTGGTATGCAGGCCTAACAGGATTATCGGCAACACTAGACATCGTTCCCACATCAAATCTGCTGCTGTAAGAATTAACATTATTCTCTGAACCAAACGGCACCACCCTCACCCTGAGGTAGACTTCCTCTAGATCCGCCCTAATTGCTAANGTCAAATCGGGTTTTTTGCTGTCTACCATTATGGAAATTAGTTGGTTATGTCTCTATACCTGGCCAAATTATCCCTCCATTGCTCAGTGGTCTGTAATAACCATATTGTGGGGGCTGATTTGGTAGCATGTAGTGGTATGCAGGCCTAACAGGATTATCGGCAACACTAGACAGCGTTCCCACATCAAATCTGCTGCTGTAAGAATTAACATTATTCTCTGAACCAAACGGCACCACCCTCACCCTGATGTAGACTTCCTCTAGATCCGCCCTAATTGCTAAGAACAATGACGTGTCTTCGTCGTCGACGATGTTGATCGGCTCAGCTGTTCCCCAATCCGGACCCAACATCCAGTGCGGCCACTGGTATGTTAACTCCACATCGTCTATCGATCTTACCCCTAACTTTTCTTTCACTAGCATCGTCAACGTTCGGAATGCAGTGTGCTCGGAGATGCGAACTACAATATTTTGCCCCGTTAAATCAGGTTCATGTTTCCATAAACCTGATTCACCCTTAACCCAAACTCCTCGCACCAGCCGTACGGATAGACCCATTTCCCTGTATAACAAACGAACAAAATTTTGGTACTACATCAGATTGTTATCACGCTAACAAAATCGTTATCGAAGAAACGAAATTTGAAACATGAACTTATAAGTTTTGGTTTCTTACGAAAGCAGTTAATGCGCGCTTTAATTTCAACCTCACCAAACTCGAATTTTTACAGTAGTTAGCAAGNGCCCCGTTAAATCAGGTTCATGTTTCCATAAACCTGATTCACCCTTAACCCATACTCCTCGCACCAGCCGTACGGATAGACCCATTTCCCTGTATAACAAACGAACAAAATTTTGGTACTACATCAGATTGTTATCACGCTAACAATATCGTTATCGAAGAAACGAAATTTGAAACATGAACTTATAAGTTTTGGTTTCTTACGAAAGAAGTTAATGCGCGCTTTAATTTCAACCTCACCAAACTCGAATTTTTACAGTAGTTAGCAACTTTTGTTTTCGAGTTCACAGTCTGTCAATGGCGACAACGCCTTAAATAGACTCACGGTTAACAATAGGTAACCCTAATGTAGATATTTTCATATTCACTGTTTATTATTTTTAATTATTTGTTCCATTATTCCTTATGCGACAACTTGGATAACACCTTTTCGGCTTCCCATCCTGTCAGGCGGCTTAAGATTTCCTCGGTTACATGAAGATATCGAATGGATGTTATCTGACATATTTAATGCTGTGTCTCCCACCTTGTCCAATATAAAATGGAAAATATTAACCTATTATATAAACGTGCTCTATAACAGAGAAGGCCAAAATGGTCATATAACCATAAGCGTAACATATATTTTTCTAATTTAAAATTAAAACATCCAAAAAAACTAAATATCCGGTCAACCGGGGATATTCCCTAAATTCTCCCNAAAATGGAAAATATTAACCTATTATATAAACGTGCTCTATAACAGAGAAGGCTAAAATGGTCATATAACCATAAGCGTAACATATATTTCTCTAATTTAAAATTAAAACATCCAAAAAAACTAAATATCCGGTCAACCGGGGATATTCCCTAAATTCTCCCTAAAAATAAAGGTGTAAAACGGTACAGTCCAACTCTATTTGAATTCGAACTAAAATAAACAACACCAAATCATATATGTGATCAATCCTCTCCATATTATGGATATGGATAGAGGAGAAAATGACATGTGGCATAAATGATTTTCACTTAAAAAAAATCAAAAAGTTTAATAGATAATCAATGCAACTTTTGGTCTTATTTTATACTTATTGTAACTTACAAAATAAATCTTCATATAATTTTTATTTTAAAAAGAAAAAGTCCAAAAGTTTAATGGAATTTCAATCCAACTTTTTGTTTTCTTTTGTGCTTAACATACAAAATAAAAATAACCATTATATTATTCCAAAACTATTATCTTTCGGCTTCCATCAAAGAATTGGATCCAGCAAAAAACGATGACGGGAAAGCAAAATCAATTCCATGTAACAGTGAAGAAATAAAGAGAGTCAAAGACATATATATGATATTATGCAAAACTATATATTTGAAAATTACTTACTAACCAACCAAATGAAAATTAAAATGTAAGTGTTATTTGAGTTAAAATATTAATCACAAATCTATAATTGTTTTATAGCATTCATTTTAAAATATAACAACAAAAAAATATGCGCGGATGCGCAAGCATTAATCTAGTATAATCTCCTTTGGATCAGAGTAAAATAATAAATAGGAATACTTTAATGTCATGTTGAAAAACTTAACCTACAAGTTTAACCAGACTGGTGGTGACTTGTGAGTACAAGTTTACATCTCAGCGGTGACATACATTGTTTTAAGCAACCACCAAACATATGGAAAATTTTGTGATGACCGATCGAGTTTCACAAAATCTTCTTTTTATTTTTCTATTTGTTCTTTTTATCTTTTAATATTATACCGAAGAGACTGGCGGAGTTTGTTATTTTAATTATTTTAGAAATGGTCACCAAAACGAAGAAAGTGTGATGGAAAATGAAAGATCAACTTTGGTTTAAACGTTATAATATTGTCACTAGTTATTTGACACCTTGACCTACATTGTTTTATTAAATGATACTATTTGTGTGGCTTGTGACTTGAGTTTAAACATGTCTTTATCATGCTTTAAGCTAATGGACCGACTTTACATCTCACCCATATGTTAAATTATTTCAAATTGAGCCATTTAAATTATATCAAAGTATTTATCCTAACAAACTTACGCCAAAGTCTTTGAAATTAATTATCAAAATTTACAATAAGCTACAGTTTTAACATAATTAAGTCAAAAACATTTGATTAAACATACAAATTAAACTTTTAGTGGGCATTATACGCAGGGGGTAATACAAAAATACATCCTAGTTCAAAGTTCAAACCTAACAGATAAATTAGTCTCTCTTTTTTCTTTTTCATCACAGAAATCAGCTACTCAAATAGAAACACACAACAATGAACAATCTGTATGATTGACCTTGTAACCAATAAGAAATCTGTTCTTTTCACAAGCATCGCCACTGTATCAAGTATTATAGTAATGTTTTTGTTATCAACCTTTTATTAAAAAATAAAAAATGTTTTCGTTTTACATGTTTACTTGAAAGAGGTAAAATGATCCTTTCAATCTTTTGTTTTCATTGATCTTAACGTTGTAGCGGCAACAACAGCAAGGTCGCTTGCGAACGTCATGATCCTATTTTATTTTGTTGACAATTAAGTCTTCCCATTTTATATATATGTAAACGTAATCACAAGCATTTTTATATTTAGTCAGCGTTAGAAAACTCAAAAAGTTTCTATATACATAATATTAAAATTTCGCCATGTGTATACACGTGAAACGTCAACGATGATTAGAGGTAAGTCTTACGGCTATATACATATAAACTTGTCAAATTTATTATGTTCTATACTCCTAATGACAGAGATCAAGCGAACAACTTAACTGTTTGAGGTGTAACCCATTTTGAGTAAAGTTAGCTGGGAAATAGTATCAACCACGAAATCAATAAACTATGGTTAATTAGATGATGCTTAAATTAATTAACCATACGAATTTTATATCCAGTTACCAAAAACAAACAAAAAAACCATACGATTTTTTTTTTTTTTAAAGGAGTGGTTGAATTTTGATTAATGAATAAAATGAGGGGTGCAACTAGGCCTGGGCACAAGTATCCGTTATTTGCTCAAAACCCGTGACCCGCCCCGTATCTGCCTTGTCAAGGCAAGTATCCGTTTATAACAAGTCGGGTAACAAGTCGGAAAATTTTATTATTTGCAACTGAGGGGCAAATATCAAGTCGTAATTTTTATTCTGATATTTGCTCCTTTTTGATCCGCCCCGTTCAATATTCTTTAAAATTCAAATATATAACTCAAATGTTTATTAAATCCAAGCCCATAATAATTATTTTCAGATTTTTTAACCTTAATTTTTTCTAAGCCCACCAAATATAACTTAATAATACAACCAATCTAACGGGGCGGGGCGGGACAGCTTATTTGCAAATACTTAAATTTTTACCAAGTATTTGCAAGTGCAAGTACTTGTACGGGGCAGGGCGGGTCATGGGTCGGTTTTAAAAAAAATCAAGAAGGGCAAGGCGGATCGCAAATATAGCAAATATTGCAAGTATCTGCCCCGTGTCCACCCTAAGTGCAACATAGAAATATTTAAATAGTAAAACGGTCCAGCGTTAGTTGCCTCATTTCAAAAAAGATCACCGACAGTTTACCTAACAAAACTATTAAGGCTCATAGTTGTAACGAAATTACGATACTGCCATTGCCTTTCCTCATGACCTGTCCCCGTACGCCTATAGGTACCACGAAAATTGCTAAAATTAGGCAAATATTATTTTTTTGAGGAAACTATAAAATTAGTTTACACGGAAAAAAAAAAAAAATTCACATCGGTATATATAAGCATTTGTGATCTTCAGATTGTCTATCTATCATCTTTGTCTCCGATCGCTGGATCTTGAGGATCTAGATTTTTCTCTATCTCTCTCTCTATCTCTCTCTCTCTCGCTCGCTTTTTGTTTGCGAAGAAGGCCTGTGGAGTTCGGAGTTCGGAGTTCGGAGTTCTTTCGAGAATCTAGGGTTTTTCGAAATCTCGATCGGGTTTTTGTTTCTGGAATTTCTCAATTCTGGTTTTGTGATTCGAAGAATCGCCATTTTCTTCGATCACTCTTTTTTTTATTATTGCGATCTCGTTCGAGATCATTAAAGGGATTTTTAAGTCGCTGAGTTTCGATTTTGAAACGGAGGAAGAGGAAGGCGATAGGGTTGTTGAGCTGTATTGTTCTGTGGTGTGAAGGTTTGGTCGAACTTGGTCATCTTTCTACTTATTGGTTTCTGAGAAAATCAGTCTGCGTCTGAATAATCTGTGAAGACTTTTGAGTTTATATTCTTTGAAGAGGATGCAACAAGGTCAGGGGAAGAAGGTTAGTCTATCTGTTTCTTCTAGTTATTTTTTTTTTTTTGGTTGAATGTGATTCATCGAAAGATCCTCATTTCAGCTTTTTGGGAACCAATGATTCCTTTTTCTTGGCATTATTTTTTCTGGATTTTAATAATTTTGTGGTGTTGATTAACTTTGATGATTTGACAGAACATGAAAGAGTTGGAATTTTTCACCGAGTATGGCGATGCAAACCGTTACCGGATTCTTGAAGTCATCGGCAAAGGAAGCTACGGAGTTGTTTGTGCAGCTATTGATACACACACGGGAGAGAAAGTCGCCATAAAGAAGATTAATGATGTATTTGAACATATCTCCGATGCTCTCCGCATCCTCCGTGAGGTCAAGCTTCTCAGGCTCCTAAGGCATCCGGATATAGTCGAAATCAAAAGCATCATGCTGCCACCTTCGAAGAGGGAGTTCAAAGACATTTACGTGGTGTTTGAGCTCATGGAATCTGACTTGCATCAGGTCATCAAAGCGAACGATGACTTGACGAAAGAACACCACCAGTTTTTCCTTTATCAGATGCTTCGTGCCTTGAAGTATATGCATACAGGTGGATTTTTTTTTTTTGCTCTATTTTCCTCTGAAATTTCCCCTTCAATCCGTCAGCTTGTATAATTTAACTGGATTCTGTCTTGGTGCAGCTAATGTTTACCATCGTGATCTTAAACCGAAGAACATACTCGCAAATGCAAACTGCAAGTTGAAAGTCTGCGACTTTGGACTAGCAAGAGTGTCGTTCAATGATACGCCTACAACAGTCTTTTGGACGGTATGCACCCTTGTCGCCACCTTTCTGTTAATTATTAATTCAGTTTTTTGTATTCTCTCCAGTGAGTTTGAGTTTGAATTTTCTTCTGTGTCTTTCTTGTTCCAGGATTATGTTGCCACAAGGTGGTACAGGGCACCTGAGCTCTGTGGATCATTCTGCTCTAAGGTACTTGTTATTTTTCTACTTCTTCCTTGTATGCTTTTGCCGTTTTTCTGTGGGGTTGTGAATGTTACAGGTTTAGTGTAGAATCTATGTGGAACAGTCTTAGAGATATCACCTCTACTCTTAAAGTTAAGAATTGCGTCCAATGGGATAAAATGAACCAACATATTAGGCTATTCCCATTTGAGTTGTTTCTTTTTTTTTTCACAGAATCATATGCCCAATAGTCTAAGGTGCTGTTTTTTTTTATCTTTTGCAGTATACTCCAGCTATTGACATTTGGAGCATTGGCTGCATCTTTGCAGAGGTATTATTAGGGAAGCCCTTGTTTCCTGGAAAAAGTGTTGTCCATCAGTTGGATTTGATTACCGATCTTCTTGGCACACCAAAATCAGAGACCATTGCTGGGGTATGTTCTTTTTGCTGCCACATTACCAGGTTTCCTTTTTGCTTGCTGGGAGGAGACATGCATAACTAATAATATAATCTCTGATGCAGGTTCGAAATGAAAAAGCTAGAAAATACTTGAGCGAAATGAGGAAGAAAAACCTTGTCCCGTTTTCGCAAAAGTTTCCTAACGTAGATCCTTTAGCATTACGCCTTTTGCAAAGACTGTTGGCCTTTGATCCAAAGGATAGGCCTACTGCTGCAGAGGTGCGTCTTCTGTCATTTCTCTTGTTACTGGATATAAGAACTGGCTTGCTTACACTGTGATGTTATTTGACAGGCGCTGGCTGATCCTTACTTTAAGGGCCTTGCTAAGGTTGAAAGAGAACCTTCTTGTCAGCCAATCTCGAAGATGGAATTTGAGTTTGAAAGACGAAGGTTGACAAAGGATGACATCAGAGAGCTGATATACAGGGAGATACTAGAATACCATCCACAGCTGCGCAAGGATTATCTGAATGGATCTGAAGGCTCAAATTTCTTATATCCTAGGTTTTTACTACCTCTTTTTGAACCATAGCCTGTCTTCTTTTCGTAGCGAAAATACATGACCTTATACTCTCTGTATTCATTTTTGCTGATCCTTTGATTTTTAAAATTGCAGTGCCATCGGTCATCTGAGAAAACAGTTTGCGTACCTAGAAGAAAATAGTGGCAAAAATGGGCCAGTCGCACCTCCAGAGAGGAAGCACGCTTCTCTTCCACGGTATACTTTTTCATCTGATCATATCAACCACGCTGAATTTACATTGCTTTTGTTTCAGTATGGCAGTTGTGGTTAATCTCTACCTCTTCATCTCCGTAGGTCTACAGTTCACTCCAGTGTAGCAATCCCCAATGCTCAAACTTGCTTAAATGCACCAGAGAGTCGACGTGTTTCTTTCGACCCTTCAAGAAATGTAGTTCCATCAACTTCAGCAAACTCAACTAAACCTTTAGGACCTCCTCCGAAAATACCATCAGGTAAAAATCCCAATCAATCTAGGGCTGAAAAGTTGTAGCTGTCTCCCTTTAGTTGACACCACATATAGAGACACGGTATCCTTCTCAGACTCGGTCGCATTCCTTGTGATTTAACAGGTAGACCAGGCCGTCCTGTGGAATCATCTGTAACTTATGAGAATAACAGGAACCTCAAAGAGTCGTCATATGATGCAAGGACTTCTTCGTATTACAGAAGCACGGTGCTCCCTCAACAGACCGTGTCTCCTAACGGTTACTTCCATCCTAACACCATGAACCAAGAGAAGCGCGGTGTTACAGAAGCTGCTTCTCAGCCAAAACCGCAGTTTGTCCCCGTCCAATGCAACTCCGTCAAGGCAGCTGAGCTGAACCCAAACCCTTATGTCCAATCACAGCACAAGGTGGGTATTGATACTAAGCTGTTGCAGGCACAATCCCAGTATGGTCCTGTTGGAGCCGCGGCGGTTGCAGTAGCAGCACACCGGAGCATAGGCACGGTTGGGTATGGCATGTCTTAGAATTTAGCAGATTGTTGGTGTCAGGTGATTGATTGCCCGAAACTTCCCCTCATTAGTCGGTATGTAATGTAAGTATTATTCGAACAAGCCTGATTTGTGAACGCATTTGAGATTGTATAATAAGAAAAAGTTCAGTTTTAACCCCCACCAAACGTCTCGGCTAAGCCTGGATCATCCATGTTATCTTGTTGGAAAGAAGATTTTGGTCTTTCAAGATCGGTCCCATTGTTCTTTCTTATGTGACGAACAACAAAGGGTTCCAAAAGAAAAGAAAAAAATCAATACTACTCTAAAAACTGGTCTCTTGGCTAATAATAACAGAGCAATGGCCAGAGAATTTGCCATGTCCCCAAATTGTGTTTGGTTCTTAGATTTTGTAGCCCGTAAACGATTGTCTTTCGCACAACAAAATTAGTATACCCAAAATGAAATTACTGTTAGAAAAAGAAGGATCTGACGTCTACTCAAAAATAGTGGTATTCGTCGAGCAGCATATACTCCATATTCATAATATGACAAGTCAACGGACTTAAACAAGCGAGGATAGATTCATATTCCGGGTGAGTCTGATCGCTGGTAAAGAACACGTGTAAGTCATTCTTGATCTCAATCCAGCTGCTACCAGGCGTCTTCTTCACCTTCTGTTGTCTCATTGCGTCTCTAAGTTCCAAAACTTGCTCGTATCTCCCAGCTTCCACATACAAATTAGACATCAACACGTAACCGCCGCAATGCTCTGGCTCGAGCTCGTATAGCCGCTTTCCGGCCACCTGTGCGAGATCTGCGTTCCCGTGGAGGCGACAAGATGACAATATTGATCTCCAGACAACAGGATTATCTCCCACAGGCATTGCTGCTGCTAACTCATACGCTTCCTCTAGCTTGCCTGCACGGCCAAGCATGTCGATCACACAAGTGTAGTGATCACTTGTTGGGACTATGTCATAGACTGTCTCCATCTCTTCCAGAAACTTTCTCCCTTGGCTCACAAAGCCCGAGTGGTTACATGCTTGTAGAACCCCAACGAATGTGATTTCATCGGGTTTAACACCGGCTCTGCACATACTTGAAAACATATCCAAAGCCAACTCGCCGCAGCTCTGAACACCGTAGCCATTTATCATGATGTTCCAAGAAGCTGAGTCTTTATTCCTCATCGAGTCGAAAACTGTCTGCGCATCCCTCAAGTCCCCGCATTTCGCGTACATGTCCATCAGTGAGTTGTTTATGAATTCGTCTTTGGAATTTCGGTTTAAAAGTCCATTGACGATCATGTAGCCATGGATCTCTCTGCCCTGTTTCAGCGCAGCTAAACGACCACAAGTTGGGAGAACTGTTGTCAACGTAACGAGATCAGGTCGGATTCTTCCGGAACGAAGCATCTTTTTGAAAAGAGCTAAAGTTCCATCATGGTCACCACAGTAGTCATGAACACATAACACCGAGTTCCATGTGAAGATATCTCTCTCACACATTGCTTCGAATATACTGATTGCCTCTTCTACACATTTGCTCTTCCCATACATATCAATCAGAGCGTTTGACACAACGATATCAGAATCTGACCCCGTTTTCACCGCGAGGCCATGGATTGACCTACCGTTGTCAAGATCGGCTAACACAGTAAATGCCGATAAGACGCCGGTGACGGTGTGACTACTCAAGCTTACACCTTCTTCACGCATTTTACTGAAGACTGTCAAAGCATCCTCAAATCTAAAATTCTGAGAATACCCAATAACCAAAGCATTCCAAAGCACGCTGTCGTCTCTCTCAGGCAATTCGTCGAACACCTTCTGAGCATCCTCCATTAACCTGAACTTCAGGTAGGACGACACTAGGGCACTCCCCACGTAACAATCGGAATCAAACCCAAGTTTAAACGCCAACCCATGAATCTTCTTAACATCAGAAATCTCCATGACATCGCTTCCTTTTAGCAAACTGGGAAATGTATACTTATCAGGGAAAATTCCCTTGGCTCTCATTTCTCTGTACATCTCCATCGCGTCCAAAGGAGAGCGATTCCCCACAAACCCAGAGATGATGGCGTTGTAACCGAACACATCGCGCTCGTGATCCGATCCACCACTGGCCGAGATCGCGTGGCGCATAAGACCACACTTGGCGTACATGTTGACGAGGCTCGTGACGGCGCGTGGCGAATCGTCGAGGAACCCTTTCCTAACCATGAAACCGTGGACCTGTTGGCCGGAAACGGCGTCGTTGCGCTGAGCAAACCGCTGCAATGTGGCGATACATGTGGCAACATTGTGGTACTCGAATCTCTTCTGCTGATCTTCGATTTGCCCAGAAACCGTGGAACAGAAAGATGCTAAAGCAGGAGGCTTTACAGAGCCGAAGATATCTGGGTTTCGTGAGAGAAACCTCAGACTTCCGACAGAAAGATTCTCAATCTTTAGTGTAGCTGTCATTCTTTTAAGTTTTGCAGTAATGTGAATTACATAAGTTTTCGTAGTCTGTACTCTGTACAGTCAAACTACGTAGCCGTCTCTCTTATGATGTAGTCGCTATTCTTGGATCATGAATAGCGACTGAAGCGTTCTCCCTCAAATCTCACTCAACTCATGAGTAAGAAGAAAAGAAGCAGACCATCAGGTTATAATTTTCAAATTGGCGGCTTGAGCTTCTTAAATGGTCAAATACTTTTCAATGGGCTCACGAATAATACAGTATGAGAGGCCTTATGGTAAACAAGCCCATTTACGCTGTTAACTGTGTTATATGTCAAAACCTCCCACATCGGTCAGATACATGGAAGAAGCTGTTGAGTTTATATAGCGTAGGAGTGACAGAGATGATCGTCCCTCCGGGACATCCGATAAAATTGGAACGATACAGAGAAGATTAGCATGGCCCCAAATGGTCCAAACTTTTTTTGCTAAATTTTTCCAGATCGATTTCTTCTTATGGGCTCTGATTTTCGGGTTTTGTCTTCCGTTTTCTGATTCAGGGGAGCTTAACTTTTCGATGCTAATCTGTGCGAGAAAGAAAGACTACATGTTTCTGAAACCTTTAAATTCTTCTAGTGTTTTTTCCCTGATAAATTAATATAACTGGAACTGCAATGAACTTGGAAAGCTAAGCAAATCTGATTGGTTCGGATGGTCGGAGAAATCCTCTATCTCTCTGTTTGGTTCGAGGTGGCAGGCGACACCAATGCCTTTTGTTAAACCAGTTTACCGGTACGGAATGTATTAAAAACAAGACTCCGGTTTGGGTAAACCAACGGAGCCGATGTTTGCCATTTACCTCTAGTTGTCTTGGTTGGAATTTCATGGTCATCCGAGAAGGAACAAAGATTTGACTTTTACAGAGAATAAAAACGATCCAATGTGCTCTCAGAAGTGTGTGGTCACTATGATCCCACTTCTAGATCCAAACCATCGAGGTTCGTTCGCTAAGGCCTTTAGCTGCATCTACATCATCAAGAACAACAAGGACACTCTTGTCCTTCAATCTTTCCCGTACCACACCTAAATGAGGTATTTTGATATCTTTTTGGTTGAAAAGCTTAGACAAATACTCTTCTTGCAGATGCACCTTCGAAGTGTAATGTGTGAATAGACGAATCTAACATTTGTGTATATAATGGCTCCCTCAAATTCAGAAGAATCAGAACTAAGAACATCCTCATATCAAGAGATACAATCTCAACTATAACCCTACAATTAACATCCATCAATGATCAAACTTAAATGGAAGAACGAAACTAGATTTTTAAGAGATCCAATATGTTTTCTTTAATTTGTGAAAGAAACACAATTTAACAGCCAAGAACTCACTTCTCTTCTACTCTATAATTAGATGGGACGAGACATGGAATTAGAAAATATTTTGATTGTTATAAAGAAGAAGCTGGGCCCGATAACGAATGAGAAAGAGAGGCCTTGTAATAAATAATAGGCCCATTTCAACTGAAATTAAGCATACAGTAGCACTTTGTCCCACATCGCTTGTGGAAGAAGAAGCTGTTCAGTTTATATAGCGATGAAGAGAGGTAGATGATTGTCCCTTCGGGGACATCCGATAAAATTGGAACGATACAGAGAAGATTAGCATGGCCCCTGCGCAAGGATGACACGCACAAATCGAGAAATGGTCCAAATTTTTTTTGCTAAAATTTGGAAATTCGATCTTCTGAATTTTGGGTTTTTTTCTGTTTTCTGAATCAGAGCTTTAACTTTTTGATGCTAATCTGTGCGAGAAAGAAAGAGTCTGAAACTTTAAAATTCTAATTTTTTTTCCCTGATTAATTAATATAACTGGTACTGCAATGAACTTAGATATCTAAGCAAATCTGATTGGTCCGTCGTTGCAGTTTGGATGGTCGGAGAAATTCTCTGTCTTTCTGTTCGGTTAGAGGTGGTGGCGGCGACACCAATGCCTTTTGTTTTGTTAAACCAGTTTACCGGTACGGACTATATAGAACGAGACTCCGGTTAGGTTATCGGTTTGGGTAAACCAACGCAACTGATATTTGCCATTACCTCTGGATAAAAGTAGTCTCAGGGAAGAGATGTTCTTGGTTGGAATTTCATGGATATCCGAGAAAGGGGCTAAGATTCGACTATTAAAGACAGAATAAAAAAAAAAAAAAAGCATTTTAGCTGGGTCAATATGTAATATGTTCTAAAGAGGAGCAAGGCCAAGAGTTCGGATCTAATGCCATAGAGTCTAACATGATTTGGAAGAGAGAATTCAATTATCTTTAGCATCCATAAAAATATTAGAAACTGAAAACTTCAAAATACAATGAGAATTAAATCAGACTGACCAAGTTTTACACTTCTACTACATCTCTAAACTGTTTAAAGTTGAAACATAGAAGAACATCAAACATAGAAGGGAAAGAAAAAAAAACATCAACTTGACAGATAAACAAAAACCATATAAAGAGCTTCAAAGAGTGGCAAGCCAAAGAATGCTTATTCCAGCTTCTTCTTCTTATCTTCATCTCTGGCAACGATCTTGTACTTTCCACTTTCCTGTTGCTGACAAACAAATGTTTTCATCAAAATCGACGTCAACACCGTACAAACAGAGCAGAAAAAATAAAAAAAAAGGTACTATCTTACCCTTTCCCATAGCTTAGTATGCTCATTGCAGAAACCAACAACAATACCACCACCACCACCACTCTTCTTCCCTTGGCGGTACTCAATACAAAGATCTTCCTTCAACCCACAAGTAACATGAAAAGCCAGCTGACACTTCATCTCCGAGCACTCGATAACGCACCCGCGTCTAATCTTGCACAAGTAACACCTATCTTCCCATCTCTTCCTCGGAATCTCCCCGCAACAAACCCCTTCCCTTCCTTCGGGATCCTCAAAGTAGACTTCCGGCACAAACAGCGAGCAAGTGATGTGAGCCCATCGACCATCCTTCGTTGGCTTCACCGCTCCGCCTTTGCTTGTACACAAGCAGCAAGAGAAGCGTTTCTCTCTCTTCTTCAACGGCCTCGACGCAACACACTCTCTGCAAAACCAGTCACCTTCTGGTACACCCTCGACAAGAGGGTTCCCATAACACGAAGCGTGGACCATCAAATCGCAACCGTCACAGAACACGATTGGATTCGACGGCTCACCGTCCGTGCTTTGACACACAACACACATAATCCCATCATCATCATCATCCTCACCAATACCACTCCCGCAATCTTCATCTTCTATCTCTACTTTTTCATTCCCCCCCAGAGGATCGATGTTCTCTTTATCATCAAACTCCACTTCTAGACTCGATTCACTCACCACAGTTGGCTTTTTTCTCTCGATCGCCTTCTCCTCGACGCAAGGCTTATCCTCAACATTCAGATCAAAAGGCGAAAGGGGATGATTACCGGAGAGCAGATCTGGATCAATCGCCCATATCCTTTTCTTCGCCGGAAGACATCGGTAGGTAGGATTAGAGTTCTCGCCGTCGCCGTCGCCGTCGTCGTAATCGACTCGAGATTGCTTCCTCTTCTTCGCCGGTAACTGCAACGACTTCACCTCCGATTGACTCGATAGCTGCTGCTCCGCCGCGCGTTCGAGATCTCGCTGCATCAGTCTTAATCTTTTGAGAGGAGGCAAATCCTGATACTGAGCATCCATAGCTTCTGCTTTTTAGATCTATGGAGGGGGGTTTACAGAGGAGTGAGAGATTATGTGAACAAAGTCGCAGATCTTCTGAGAAATTAAAAGGGCAAACCAAATCATTACTTTGCCGCCTGAATCGAAACTGTGAGTGGGAAAGATTGCCCGCCACATTTCTGAAATTATATTCCCTTTTGAAAATTTCATTAATTTTCCTTTTCCATCAAACCGAAATAAATTTAGAATTTACCCCGCCACTTTTGTTTTTCATATCGGCCCGGGGGGGAGGTGATTTCCTATGGGCCTAAAATTCGGGCCCGTTTCAGATGTTAATGGGCTTATTTATTTTCCTTTGGTCGGTTTGTTCAAAAAACATCATATGCATAACTGAAAAAATCAGAGTGAAGTTACAAAAGAGAGGCTGCTTTGCTTCAATTTTCATGAGTTGTTGTCGAGAAAGTTGGACGACTTTTGAAAGTTTCATTGATGTCCTTGTCCTTGTGGTGGTTGCTGCTGCTGCTGCATATCGTAGCCACCAGCCCACGCAGCAGGTGGTCCATAAGGAGGAGGATAATAGCCTTCAACGCCTGCCTGTGCCTGAACCAGCATTGTCATCATATTAGCAAATCTAACTTCAGAAACGTTGATGTGTGTCTATATATATATATATATATATATATATATATGCATGCACCTAAAACCACAAGACTGACTACAGGAGATACGTGAAGACAGTTGTTGTATCCGTTAGATATATTCTGTCACAGGTTTCATTGACCACAGCTCCACTGTTGCCAGTTATCAGATTGACTTGTTCGAATCTTAGGCTATACCATTGGCTAATGTAGTTTGGTACATATCCAACATTCAGGCATATTTATCTTCCTTAAGGTTTACTAAATAGCACACCCAATGATCTTCTTGGTTAAAAACTTAAAAAGGAGACACTCCCAAGAGAAATTAATGAAAGATATAAATTTACAACTTACTGGATTCATGCCGTAGTTGGGTTGATAAGGATTTGCAGGATAGCCTGCCTCATGATTTCCGTAGCCACCTGTTCAAAACGCGTTTTTAAAAAAATTAACACTGATTGTAGATTTGATTATAGTAATGATTTTTGCTCTACATTGTATGATCTACAGTTATTCAAGTTTACTATACCAGGATTCCCAACAGGACCAGTTGCATGAGCTCTGTTTTCCGAGTTGGCAATCTCTGCTCGAAGCTTCTCGAGTTCCCGAGCCATTGCAACTAATTTCTGCTCCATAATTTTACCGTGCTCGTAGTTTTCCGCATACCCTTTCTTCTCGTAGTCAATAGCCGCTCTGCAAAACATAAATCACAGCTTCAAATACACACTATCAACAAGATGATCAAAGGCATATCTAAAAAGAGACTAGTCAAACCTTGCGCGTTGCAGCTCTTGCTTTGTGTTCTCAATTTCTGCAGTTAGCGTTGGTATCTGCTGCAGATCTGCAGTAAGCCTAGCCAGATCCTGAGTCATCAGATGAACCTGGCTCGTTAGCTCCTCCCTACTCGAAGTGAACTCTTTGATATCCGCGCGGACCTTTTGGATCTCGGCACGCATAGCGTCGAGCTCGCGCAGTTCCATTTCGGATCTCAGAGACTTGTCGTACATCTCCCTCATCATGATATCTTCCTCAGCTCTCAAGGACTCAATGTAGTGCATCATCCGCTGCAGCTCGTGCTGGGCGACTTCTAGCTCCTGTTTAAGCGCAACGTGAGTCGCGGCCAGAGTCTGGTTATCAGCGAGCAAGCCCTGCACGTCTTGATTCTGAGCAGCGAGACGATCCTCCATGACTGACACGTGTGGAGGAAGACCTCTTGGATCAGCAGCTCTGTATTGAGCTTCCCGGCTATCATCTACCATAGAGGAACGAGGAGGAGGCACGTGTCCTCTGACGTAAGGCGGTTGGTGAACCGGAGCTTGTAAGCCACCGTAGGATCCACCTTTCATCGAAGGAGGAGGTCCACGATTTCTTCCAGACATTACGATCGAATCTGCAGTCTGCAGACTTCGAAATTCCTTATGCTCAAGCCAACGCAAAGAAGGAGTCTCAACAGTCAACACTAAGCAGAAGCGCAATGATTATCTCAATTCCTGGGAAGCTTTTCAACGTGTTCGTTTATGGCGANCAAAAGGAAAAAAAAAAAAAAAAAAAAAAAAAAGGAGGGTCTACAAACTCAAAATCGCGCACTGACCATTAACGAACAATAGAGGTCTTTCGCACCGGAGAAAACGAATCAGGATACCTGAGAAAGCGCTTTGTTCATCAATTTGAGGATCGATTGACGCAAAGCTCTTCGAAGAATGTTTGCAGAACTTTTAGCAACTCCGATTGCGCAAGAGAAATCAAAAACCTCCGAATTTCCAGTTCGCCGGAAAGATAATAATAATAGATCGGTGGTCGCTAACAGTAGTAAGTTTTTCGAGTTAGTCCTTTTAGTTTTCGTATTTACAGAATCTCCCAACTATACTGACATCATTTCATTTTTCACCCACATAACTTCGGCATTTCAACTTGCTCCTTCATCTTTTAATTGGTGGACCACAGGTCCACTCAACAAGAACTCAACAAGAACAAAAACAAACCTTGTGTGGCTCGTGATGTCATAAAAACCTTTGTGTCCCTACAAGAGTACAAGGTAACGTGGTTCCATAAGCCTATAACAAACGAAAACAAACCATTCAAGTAACAATTTGTATTTTTTTTTCTCCGATTTATATTTGTAATAATTATTTCTAATTTTGTATATTCATGAAGGAAATAACACCGTTATAGGCTGACTAAAAAACACCGTTAGAGATTTAAACAGGACTAGTACATAGGGTGTAAATATCATAATGATGAGTAGTAGTAATAAATCTGCAACGGTGGAGTTCACATGAAGCTCACCATTTGCACCTATATACTTCCCTCGCCCATTACTCTCCAATCGCACTAATAGACCCCTAAAAAGGACCAAAGACAACAAAAAGCAATGGAAGCCTTGTGGAAGTTGGAAGAGAAACTGAAGCTAACGACTAACGAAGCCGTCTTCATCTTGGTCGGAACAGCAGGTGCAGTAACGCTTCTCTGCACAGCCGCAGCGTTTCTCAACCGCAGTTCTCGAGGAAAGCAAGTAGCAGACGCGGAGTGGGTAATTGGAACAAGGACAATGGAGGGGAAGAGGAGTTGCAAGTGGAGCAAAGTGAAGAGAAGGTTGATGGGTTCGTTTTGTTGGAGCTCTGCTGCCAAGTGGATGGAGATGGAAACGCGGCGGCCGCGGCCATTGCTTGCGGTGAAAGAAAGGAGTCGTAATGCGGTTGATCCGGTTTGGCAGCGACCGATCCTGATGGGTGAGAAATGTGAATTGCCGCGGTTTAGCGGTCTAATATTGTATGATGAACAAGGTCTTCAGCTTCATCAACATCATCAACCCACTCAGCCTCAAGAAGAAGTGAGTGTTTACTGTGTTAGTTTTACACTACTTTTCTACATTAAAGACTTATTAGTTAAAACCAAGTTCTTGTTCTGTTTTGTAGGTAAAACCGAGTTCTCTGGTGAGAACAACTTTGAGAGATTTGCTTTGACATTTGTTTTCGTGTACTGCAAGTTAAAACCGCGATGAAAGGTGAGATTCTGAGAACGCAAAAAGAAAACATGTTTCTGTAAACAATGTATTATGTGATGTAGATGCGAATCTTGATCTTTCTTTCTCTCTGTGTGTGTGTGTTTCTTTCTATTTTTTTGCTTAGGTGGACAAAGAAAAGTATAAACAAACAAATAGATGCAAATTTTCCCTTATGAACAAACAAATAGAATAATATTCCAAAACAAACAATATATGGACAAATTTTCTTGAAATCTGCCATGTGTAATTAAGCCATCAAAATTGCCAAACGTCTCTCCATCTTTGGATCATGACAGAAGCCGAGAGGATAAACATCTTCACGCCATGAGAGAATGACACAAAGTAGACAACAGCAACAAAGACTCTTGATGTAGCCTTATGATTTTGTTCTGTTTCACAACCATACATAGATTTGCTTCTTTTGCGCGTATCTCACACATAAGTTTCAATCAAAGGCTCCTTTGTTTCTTCCGCTATAGAATTCTTGTGGTAGTAACAGTACAAAGACAGCTGCACAATACCAAGAATCGTTCCTATTCCATTTGGTGTCTTGAGTTTGAAAAAGATTAAAAAAAAAAAAAAAACAATAAGTTATGTTAGTATACTCTAAAAAGAAATTGCAGAAGCAATCATTGAAAGAGTAACTTACATAAACAAAGGCGTCGCTGTTGAATAACCCGTAAAGGAAGAAGGAACCGCTCATCAAGAAAGTCGATAGAGAGAGATAAAACGGCATAAACTCAACACTCTTAGTCTGAATCACCAAGTTCTGCAAAAGACAGCAATCAAGATTCAAGAATATAAAGATGAACAGTTTGAAAAGATTTTTGGTTGACATTTGTGGGGGAGCTTACGATAACAAACAAGGGCGAAGCAAACATTGAGACAAGAGAACCGCAGCTCAAGAACCCAACAAAGTACCATCGTGTGAGCTTGTTAGGTATCTGCAAACTTCCAGCTACAATCAATCCAACAACAACAAACACCACAAGAAGCAAAACAAGCATCCTCATCTGCCATGATCAAGATCTTGATTAGGCTAAATAGAAGAAAAAGCAAAAGGCGGATTTAGCGGGTTTTTTTTCGAATTGGAATCAATCAAGAAACCTTGCTTTTCTTGTCTGTATGCATGATGAAGAGGACAATGTAACAGAGCTGAAACGTGGCTCCAACGGAATTTACAGTCATGAGCATGACATTGCTGTGGGATATGAAAGGTGCGCCGTACCAAAGGCAGATCAAGCAGTTTAAGAGTGCGTAAATGTATGGTAAACCCGAGAATTGCTCGGTCGATCTGTTCCTCAGGATTCTCCTAAACGTTGGCCTGAAAACAAACAGTAAAACACACAATAGAGAGAGAGAAATCAGTGAAGTCCAGAGATAGAATCATAGAAACGAAAACAATGTTTTTAATATGTAAAAGTCAAACAGTAAAACTCACATTGGTGAAACAAAAAGCCCAAATGCAAATATGTTGCCTGAAACACAACAGTAGAACGATTGAAACAGTCATTTTTCAAACAAAAAGAAGGAAAAACAAAAATAATATAAACAGTCATAACGTACGGATGGAAACAGTAATAAGCATTAATTTAGGTTACAACAGAAGCAGACTTCCTCTGTAAAGATTGATCAGGATAAACATTTGAATCTTTTATTATGATCGTTTCAGTACCCAGAAGACGAAGAGGGAAAATGAAAACTGCTGAACAAAAATGGCCAAACGTGGATATTCATGGGAACTAGGCCAGATCCAATTGGTTTTATCCAGAAATTAGCTTAAAACTTACCAAAAAAACCAGTGATTTATAATTAAAAGCAGATTAAAGTTTTACCTGCGATTCCGGCAATATCTTTCCACATGGAGAAAGAACCATTAAAAGCAAAGGAATCCATGAGAAGCTTCTCTGTAATTAAAAAAAAAAAAACTTTTTTTTTCTTCTTGAGAACAAAGCTTCAGCTTTTCTTCTTGCTCTGTTCTTTTAAGGCAGAGGTTTTGCAAAAGAGAGAAAGACTAATTTGTAGTTTTACAAAAAAGTGCATAAGAAACAAAAGATTGGATGCGTACGACTATATACTGTATATGCGGTCGAGATTTGGCTATGTCTACTATTCTACCAGTTTGCAAAAGTTCAAACAAAACAAAACAAAACAAAAATGTGTTACTTTTTTTTTTTTTTTTTGTTCTTAAAGTTACCTATTTGTCAACAGAATTCTTTCTTTATTTTGTTATAAATGGTTTTATTGGTCAATGTATACACGTATTAACTTTTCATTTATCACCGTTTCCATTGAATTTACTTTGACATGACTAACTTTTTCATTGAATATTTCAATTTCCACGAATGTGAAAAACGATGACGGAGACGTTTAAATGTCCTCTAGCCTAAGCTCGAAAGTTGCTCTCACCGTCGACATTGAACCCCACTTGATTATCTTGGATAACTGCAGACCAATCAAAAAATTCAGTTTTTTGGATTTACTTTTGTGCTTTTTGTGTGGTCTACCGTCTACGTTCGAAATTTTCTTATACAAGTGTTTTAAAATAATAGTAGAAATATAAACAGGAATAATTTGGTCGTCGTGTGTTCTATTTCAACAAGCTGTCGCGTGAGTCGTGACCCTAATGCATGTGTCTCCCGCTAAATCACTCATCTTAACTTCTTTTTTGTTTTTTTTTTGGTTTTACACTCATTATAATCTAAAAGTATTTTGAGATCTATTTTTGTATGGTATGACAAGTTTTATAACATATTATATGAATCTTTATCAATAAAAAAACATTATGCGGATTCAATTTATTACTATATGATTTAGCCTTCAATATATAAAGTAATATAAACTATCTCCTAATATTTTAGCATTATGTGGATTTAATTTGAATCTTTAGAACTATCTCCTAATTCCTAAAAATGAAAGTTATGATTTGCTAAATAGTTCAATGGTTTCGAGTTTCTAAGGATTGTTTATGATTTTTAAAGTTACGCCTTCAACATTTTAACCAAATCCATTGATAGACTTTTGTGACGGAGTGACGAGTATCAAAACGGGACATTGATGCTTTAATTACATTTTATTACTAGGTGGTTAGTCCGCACCTTGTGCGGGCATAACATTTTTAAAATAAAAAATTTTAATTACATAAGTAACAGAATTTAATATGATTGATTTTAAAACTTAGGGAAATTGCAGTAGATAGACATACTATGCACGGTATTTAAATTTTTAGCATACAAGTTATTTAGCTTTGACTTTGTAAATATTTTAAACTCACATATCCCCGTTTTAGCCTCTCGTACAAATATCTGAACTAAAGAGATGAGTAATAAATTCACTAATATGATGCAAGCCTCTCTCTCCAACCATGAATATTAGCTTTTAATTTTTTTTTATTCCTCCATTTTTCTATGCCAATAACTTTTTTAATTACATTCAAAAGTGTTTAATTTTGTTTAACATAACATGTTCTAATGTACAAAGTATCATATATATGGTTACTTCTCTATGGTAAGTTAGTAGTTTACATACATATATTTTAATTTGTTTAGTTGTATATAAATGCATATGTTTTGATATAATCTTCTATATAATTATATAACAATGTATTTACTCGTTAACATATACATTTTTTTATATAAATGTCTACATATTTATATAAATGTCTATTTAGTTGTCTATATATACTTCTATAAATTTATATAACAATGTATTCAGTTGTGAATGTAGTACATGCTTTGGTATTTTTAAAAATAGTTGATTACATTTTTTTATAGTTGTATATATATTTACCTAACAATGTATTTAAATATGTAGACAACTATAAATAGAGACATTCATATAAATATGTAATAGACATTCATATAAATATATAGACATTCATATAAAAAACTAAATGAATGAAACACATAATCGTTTGAATTTGTGTTAGGGGTGGAAAAATGATAAATGAAACGAAAATGCAAGAATCAAAAAGGCATAACACATTTAATGTAACCCACTTCTCCATACTCATTCTCTCTCCTCTTTTCTCCTGCTTTCCCCACGCGCACGCAACATTCCTTATGTTCAACGCGTTTTGTCTCCCACTATTTACGGGTACCCTTTGGCCAAATGCTAATAGCTATTTTAGGTTATGTTTCTCACCTAAATAAACGCTCAAAATATGCTACCCACCAAATTCACTCTAAAACTTATATGCATATACAAAATTAATATGATTGATTTAAAAACTTATA
>OVBJ01001780.1:0-23995 GCA_900406535.1 Noccaea bulbosa | reverse complement strand
AATTTATAACCTTTTAAACTTTTGATCAAATAAAAATATTTACAATATTTTAAAATTGTGATCAAATTATAATATATATTAATATTTTAATATTTTAAATACTGATTAAGTTGAAATTTTATAATATTCAACTTTTTGATAATTAATATTTTAACTTTTTAGTCAACTTAAGCTATTTTAAATATTTTAAATATCTTGATATAAATATTTTCAACTTTTTTAGAGTGAAATATTTATAATAATATAAATTTTATTTGGTTTAATTATATAGTTTTATTTAAAAAAATCATATTAAACCAAATATATTGATAAATTTGGATGCTTATCAAATTAAGCTTTCAAATCTTGTGGTTGCTTATCATTTTGGTTCCTTTTATAATAGTGTTATGAACTATTATACTTTATTTCCAATGTGGGACTTTGATGATATATTTGTTTTTTTCATCATTTCAGTAATTGATATCTGTTTTTAAAAATTCAAATTATAATTTGTGTATTTAATATATGGGTAATGTGATAATTTATTTACTTTTATGAAATTTAGTCCAACCAAGAAATGAGAGAGAAAAAATGTAGTATTTAAGAAAATAAAATGAGAGAGCGGCTATGGTTTTGGCGATTAGGGTTTTGGTGTGCGATCTCTCTTTGCCTCTAGATCTCTGAACACACTTAGGCGATCAAATACTCTTTACCACGGCATCATCTCTAAGATCAAGGATTGTTTCATCTCTTTGACCTTGGAGAACGATCTCGTTTTTGTGGTAAAAGTATATCTTTCCTGCTTTTGTGGTTTTGTTTTGCGTGGTCAAGGGGTTTCTAGCTGTTGCTACGTATTTCGTATTCATTTCTAGCGCTGTGCTAAGTTTCTGGGTTGCATAGGTCACCTTTTCTCGACTCTGAGATTTCCAGATCTATTCCGTGTTAGTGTTTTTTGATTAGCTCCAAAAGAGATGAGCAACTTGACGGGTAATATCCATCGTGGGAGTTCCTCAAACATGACCCGTAGGAGATTGGAATTGGAGAATGATCTCATTAAGCTACTGGCGTGCGATCTTACTTCGGCGGCCGCAAAGTTTAAGAATACTGTGATAGGGCGTATGTTCCGTAGGGAAGGCAGAAGTATGGATGCAACCAATGGAATGCTCCCCAAACCTAAAATATGGTCCGCCTTCTGGTCCACTTACAAGAGCTGCACCGCCTTTTTGCACCTTCTTTTCTTTTTCTTTCTGAAACTTAAAACAATTTTACTTTCATGCAATCTTTTCAGACTTTATTTGGTTATGATAAGCTGTTCACCGTGGAGCCAGAGGGGCGAAGCGGTGGACTAGCTCTTTTTTATTTTGACTCTTTTCTGTTAATGTTTTGTCCTCCTCCAATCCCATGATCGATATAGAAGTAGTTATTGAGGGGAAGAAAGTCTTCATGACTTTTGTTTATGGTGATCCGGTTACGCAACACCGAGGAAAAGTATGGGAGAGCTTATCTCAACTAAGTATCCACAGGAAAGGGAGTTGGTTCATGATTGGGGACTTCAATGAAATCACCGGAAATCACGAAAAACGCAGAGGTAGAAGGCAAGCTGAGTCTTCGTTTTTGGACTTTCGGAGGATGCTGAATAATTTCGGTATGATTGAATTTCCCTTTAAAGGAAACGCCCTCTCTTGGGTCGGATATCGAACCTCTGGAAAGGTTTAATGTAGATTAGACAGAGCCATAGGTAATTAGGATTGGCACCAATCTTTTTCCCACACAAATGTGGAGTACTTAAAGCTTTGGGCTTCTGATCATCGGGCGTTCTGGCCAAAATACAATCTAAAGCATCCAAAATCCAACGTAATTTCCGGTTTGTTAAGCATTGGTTGGGTAAAGAAGGGTATAAGGATACCATTAAGTCAGGATGGAGCACACAGCGTGAACCCGACATTGGGAAGGTACATCACAAAATCCTCAATTGTCGTCGACCTATTTCTGTATGGAAAAAAACCAACAAGACCAATGCTGCAAAAAAGATTGAGGCTATAAAAGAGCAACTTGAGAAGGCACAAACCGATGATACAGTTTCAAGTGATGTTGTTTTGGAGCTCAATGGAAATTTATGTATGGCCTACCGTGAAGAAGAGCTATACTGGAAGCAGAAAAGCCGGATTACTTGGCTCAAAGAAGACGATCGAAATACCAAATTTTTCCATGCCTCTACAAAACAAAGAAGAGCTCGCAACCGGATTACAAAGCTTAAGAGACCGGATGGAACTTGGGCAGAAAGCGAGGATAACATTGAACGAACAGCGACAGGGTATTTCTAGAATCTATTTACGTCATCAAATCCAAAGACCTTTGATGACGCTCTCCGGTATGTTACCGAGAAAGTTACTCCAGCCATGAACTTATCTTTGACAAAGCCCCCATCCAACGAAGAGATCAAGAAAGCTATAGCTGACATAAATCCAGACAAAGCCCCAGATCCAGATGGAATGACTAGTCTGTTCTATCAACGCTTCTGGGAGGTTACAGCTCGAGATGTCATCCAAATGGTGAAAGATTTTTTCTCATTTAATGCTCTAGACCGGCGGCTAAACCAGACAAATATTTGTCTTATCCCGAAGACAGAAAGACCGCGAGATATGACTGAATTCCGGCCAATAAGTCCTATGCAACGTTAGCTATAAGATCATATCAAAGATTTTATGCAATAGGCTCAAGAGATACCTCCCGAAGATTATTTCGGAGACACAGTCAGCCTTTGTGGCTAGAAGACTAATCATTGACAATATCCTCATTGCACAAGAGGCTTTCCATGCTTTGAGGACAAATTCAATGTGCAAGGCGAAGTTCGTGGCAATTAAAACCGATATGAGCAAAGCCTATGACCGGGTGGAATAGAATTTTCTAGAAGCTCTGATGCTTAAGCTTGGATTCGCTGCTACTTGGGTGACATGGATAAAAATGTGCATTACCTCGGTGTCCTACCAAGTCTTGATAAATGGAGAGGCCAAAGGAAACATTATCCCTTCTCGGGGCCTTCGACAGGGTGATCCTCTCTCCCCGTTTCTCTTCATTATTTTGACTGAAGGCCTTATATCACAATTGAGAGGTGCTGAGGAGGCTGGAAAGATAACTGGGCTAAAGATTGCAAGAGCATGCCCATCTATATATATCCCACCTCTTTTTTGCAGATGACAGCCTATTCTTCTGTACGGCCGATGTCCTGCAATGTGCAGAGTTGATGAGAATTATTAGGTGTTATGGGATGGCTTCGGGTCAGCAACTAAACACCTCAAAATCATCCATATTTTTTGGTAACAAGGTACCAAATGACCTGAGAACCTCTTTAAAAAACGCCTTAGGTATTCACAATGAGGGAGGAATGGGAACCTATTTAGGCTTACCGGAAAAGATATGTGGTTCAAAGAAACAGGTGTTTGCTTTTGTCCAAGATAGATTGGGAAAACGCATCAACTCATGGTCTGCAAAACTTCTCTCAAAGGGCGGGAAAGAGGTTATGATCAAATCTGTCGCTCAAGCTTTGCCGACGTATGTTATGTCCTGCTTCTTTCTCCCTCAAGGGATTATTAAAAAGCTTCATAGTGCCATCTCTAACTTCTGGTGGAGTAATCGACAAAATAGTCGTGGCATTCATTGGATAGCTTGGGAAAAGATTTGCATCCCGTTTGAAAAAGGTGGTTTAGGTTTCCGCGACCTCAAACTCTTTAATCTCGCATTACTTGCGAAGCAAATGTGGAGACTAATCCACTATCCATCATCTCTGCTGGCGAGAGTCCTAAAAGGACGACCTTATAGGAATTCCTCTCCTTTAGAAGTGGAGAAATCTAACGCACCATCGTATGGGTGGACGAGCATTCTTGCTGTTAAAAACCTCCTAAAAAGCGGTCTTCGACGTACGATTGGTACAGGGGAGAAGACATACGTCTGGAGTGACCCATGGATACCCGGAAACCTTCCAAGACTGCCAGTTGATACTGGTATTCCTCAAGACACTCTTCTTTTGGTCTCCCATTTTCTGGATCCCACGACAAAAGAATGGCTGATAGATAAGTTGATTGACGTCTTAAATGTCGAAGATATCAATCTAGTGTTAAGCCTGAAGTCGAGTAGGTTAAACCGGGAAGATAGCTTTTTCTGGGTGCTCACAAAATTGGGCTTATATTCGGTGAAGACAGGCTACTCACTTGCAGTACAATTAAAGGAGGATACGAGCCCCCACCCGATGTTACAACCTAGCGTAGATGTTTTAAAGAGCAGAGTCTGGTTTTTAAATACGACAAAAAGCTAAAGCACTTCGTCTGGCAAGCCTTAGCCGGGATCACTCCAGTATGCAGCAGACTAGCTGACAGACATTGTGGGGTTGTGCGATCTTGCCCGAGATGTGGGGCTGCGGAAGAAACGATAAACCATATGCTATTTGAGTGCCCCAATGCAACTCAAACATGGGCCTTATCTGATGCACCAACTCTTCCGGGAATTTTCCCGTGTAATGCTCTCTTCTCCAATCTCAATATATTATCTTCTGTGCAAAGTGTGGGAGCTGGATTTCACACAATAGAATTTGATAATGAGATTGAGAGGAACTGAAGTTTCTATGGTAAAAAACTAGGACAAAGATCCAAAGATGGTTTTTTATTAAGAGCAGTTTCGATAAGCTACAATATGTGTGGCCTGTGCCTTTTTTAGGGTTCCAAAGTTATCCAAATAATGAATGTCGATCCCTATTTATAAGAACATAGGAACCGACTCGACAAGATATAGTGAATATTCTCAAAGATTTCCTTCCATTTTTCCTTCAGCCGCCTTCGGCTAGGCGGCTCACCCCATGTTAGGGTAAACTCCTCATTGGGCCGTCTTCGTGGGCTTCAGCTCAAATTGTTATGTTTAGATATCGGTTTGGCCCATCTGGAACTGTGAGTGATTGCCGGTTAGCTGACAGTTTGGCTCGGTTCGTCGGCAGAGTGAACCGGTACTATGACATTCTGGCTCGCTCTCCTTCACAAGACAGGAGTCGACGAGCCGTTTTGCTCGTCCTGCAATATCTTCTATATCGACCCCGTTCGTCGGTTCGTTGGCTAGTCGGTTCGTCTGAACTGTCGAGCCGATTTGTCTCAGTTCTACTAACATATCTTCTGGTTCAGTCGGCTCTCCAATCATCCCGGCTAGACTGCTTGTCTACACTTGGCTCTCTTGTCGTTGATCTCATTGGGGTGAAAACTGACCCCAACAGTTAAGCCCCCAGCTCTTTAGTCTTAGAGTTAAGAGTAAAGAGCTAAAGAGTCCTGACTGAGATCAACACTCTCAGGATACAAATCAGATCCCAAGTCTGCGCTTGTCGCTATATATGCTGGAGAGCCAAACGTTCAGCTTGTTAGCAACTCCGAAAGGGGAGTTATGATTTTGTTGTGCCCTCTTTCACTCGTGTCGAGCCAAAAAATATGTAGTGAGATGCATCATCATTACGGCAAGATCTAGATTAGTCCTCTTGATTTTATCCGGCTGAGACTACGACTGATGTTTTGTAAAGCTGGGTGTTGTTTTGCCGGCTCGTCATCATCTTGGCTCTTTGTTTCTGTAGCTTGTGACAAAGTTGTGACAACGGTTTGATGTCGAGCCAACAAGTTCATTATTTTGCAGAATCGATGTCCAGCATGCCATGAGTTCGGCTCGTCGCTTAATTGGCTCTCCGTTATGTTGGCTCGTCGCCTTCAAATGCTTGTTGTTGAATCGGAATTGAATTGGCTTGCCATTGCGTAGTGCACGGTTATCGAGCTGACTAGCTGGTTTGATGTTTTGTTCGTCGCGATTCAGCTTGCATTCACTTGGTTTGTCATCTAGCAAACAGTGTGGACACAGTGATCAATATTTCCGAGCCGGACGACCCGATTTTGATAAGCCGATGTTATCGGCGAGCCAAGCAGGATATGTTCTTCCGCTGAGCTGTCCTTCTGCTGCGTTTTTTCTTAACGTTAATTGGCTCGTCATTAACCAAAAGCACTACGACGCCTATCCCTATTTGATTCGGCAGTTTCTCTCCACCGTTAGCCTCCACTACACCTCCCCTGCGAGGACAGCTAGCGAAGGCAACCTGACATTCATGCTACAGGGAAAGCGACACATGCTCTCTATTCCTGATCTATGCGAGCTTTATGGCTTTGATGAGAGTTGGTCTAATGTTGCTTGGCCAACTGAGTTCCCTGACCAGCAGAGAGTGTGGTCTTCCTTTGCCACTGGGAGATATGATAGCAAGACTGCTACTCAGACAGACATCAGACACCCTGTGGTGAGGTATGTAGCTAGGCTCATTGCTAACACTTTCCTGTGCAAATCTGAGCCAGGGAAGATGCGTGTTCGTGAGCTCATGATGCTGAGCTATGGCGTTGAGCATTTATACGAGGAGGGCCAGCCAGAGTTGCAGAGGATTGCGCGGGTTAATTTTGGTGCGCTGTTTGCAGAACACTTAGTCTCCCTGAAGACTAAGCCATTCTCAGGTACAAAGAAGAAGCCAGAGACGGTGGGGAGTCTGCTTACTCCCATTTTTCGGCACTGTCGCGTATTCATGGACAATATCCAGACTCTTTCTACGAAATCTTTCATGGATGACGTCTATTTGAAGAATGCTAAGTGGCTCAAACCCACTCTACTTTGGTGTTACCGTGATCCTTCAGGAGACTACATGGTCCAGTTGCCCAACCCCGACCTCACTACCATCACCGAGACACTGGGTTGCCTTCGCTTTCTGCCTGAGCCTCCTACTCGTCTCTCTGCACAGGCAGTTCGTGCTGCTACAGGATCGAGTCGCCGCGCACCTCGCTCTGCTGCAGACATTGCTTCCTCTTCCTCTGCACCTCATGCACTTGGTCTCCCACCTATCCAGAGCTTCCCATGGAGCAGGTTGCTTTTCAGAGATATATGGTTGAGAGCATGCAAGCCATTTGGAGTGCGATAGCCACTTTGTCTCGCTGTGGCTGTGTACGCCCATCTGCCACCACTGATGATGCACCAGCTGATGCACCAGATGATCACGACGGTGTCGACGAGGCCTAGTCCCTTGTCCCTGGTTTATCTTTCTTTTTCTTTTGCGTTTTGACTTTTATTTTTCTTCTAACTTTGAGTCAGTTTTTCTTTTCTTATTGAGTCAGTTTGTCAGCTTTCCATTGATTTTGATTTGGAACTTATGTTAAACTATGATCTTATGATATTTTTGGTTGCTTAGTGACTTGTGTTTGAATGATTTTACAGATTTGTTGATGAGAAATCGTGTAGTTGCATATTACACTTTTTCTGGGACTTCATACACATTCACAGAACTCGTTGGCGATCCCTGTAACTGGTGTCGGTCGACACCAGCGAGACAGACAGGTACCACACTCTATTTTTCAGTTTGCCTCAATTCCAATTCTTCCTTTGCCTTCTTCCGGCTGAATTACACTGGGGACAGTGTTGTTTAAGTCTGGGGGAGGTGGTTACTGACATTGTTTTTGTTTTTGAGGGTTTTTCTAAAAAAAATGATTTTCAAATTATTTTATTGAGTCAAAATAAGTTGGTAGTTCAGAGTTGTTTGATGCATTAGAGTGAGTTTGAAGTTAAGATAGCACCACACTTGGAATTCATTGTAGCATTCATGACTTGACTGAAACATGCTTTGAATTGATTCATTCCTTATTAGAACCTTAATCTGATTTGCAATTATCATGTTCATGCATTGAAAAGTGTTCTCATGGATACCATATACATATTTGGACTATCTTATTCCTTTTTACCACTCTTGTTAGTCCAAATAGCTGATCTCCATCTTTGAGACAGTTATATCCCACCCTGAACCAAACCTTCTCTCAAGCCAATATCCTTAGTGAGTGATGAAAGGCCTTATTTCTGAATGAGTTTAGCAAAAAGTGTTGGGTTTAAACCGACAAGGATAAATTTTCATGTAGAACTATCTCATATTTTTTGAGTTAGAATTGGCTTAGGTTTGCAACTATGATTGGGATTTGGGTTTTTGGTGAAAGGAAAGAAAATGGAGAAAGGAGAATGTATGTTTAGAGTTGGTTAATTGGTTTGTATATGCAGATTTAGTCTTTNTGGCCCTTTTAAAAAAAAAAAAAAAAAAAAAAAACGAAAAAAAAAAAAAAAAAAAAAAAGAGAGCCAAAGCAGATTATTAAGTTGTAACCATAACCACTTGAAAGAATAAAGAAGAAATTTCTCCTTAGGTTCAAGAACAAAAGAGAGTGAATGTTTCATGGGTTGTTTATGGAGAAAAAGGTGTTTAAGGGTAGTTTAAGATCAATTGTTGGGTTTATAATCTGAGAATTTTTGGGATTATTTGGGTAGATGGAAGTTTATCCTTGTATGCATAAATTGGTCTTTACCCTTACCATTTTGCCAAAGCTCATTCACTTTTTGAGAGATCCCTTGTTTTAATTGTTTAAACTTTGATGAAAGGGACCATTATTGTCTCTTGACCTTGTCCTTAAGCCAAATGAGTCCGTTTTGACATTCAACGCATGTTAATGCATGAACTTGATCCATGCTTACTCTTTAACTGAATGTCAAAAGGAATTATTGATTTGAATGCATGTGTAGGTTGAGTCTGATTCTATTCTTGTTGTGATGGGTGTGGCTAAGATTTTTAAAGTAAAACAAACTCAAAGTGCATTAACACTTTCAACTCCTGTGTTTTCAAACCTCTTTCACAGTTTAGTGATTGTTTTGCTTGAGGGCAAGCAAAAGCTAAGTCTGGGGGAGTTGATATATCATGGTTTTTATGGGTTTTTAACATGATATAGGTCTTGTATATAGAGTCTTTTTAGTGTTTTTGGGTATTTTTCTAGTGTTTACAGGTCTTAGCTACGTTTGGAGCGGAATTGGACATAATGGAGCATTTTGGATGCATTTTGGGGACTTATGCTAGAAGCTAGAAGTCATTGCCGTCATCAGACAAAGGTGTCGATCGACACCACTTCTGGTGTCGATCGACACCGTCCTCAGCCAAAGAAAGTAACGCGAGTTTAATGAAGAAAAGGAGAATTGCATTTTGGCCCAGAAGTTTTCATTATTTACAAAGAATCCCAAATCGTGCTTTAGGATTAATTTAGGTTTATAAGCCATTGTTTAGGCTTAAGGAACTTGTATCTTAATTTCATTGAGACAAGAGAGTTTTTAGCTTGAGAGCTTTGGGGGGATTATTCTGCTACTTTGTTTATCTGAGAAAACAATCTGAACCCCTGTTATTTCTTACTCTTTCTCTTTAATGCAATTTATTCAGTTTATAATGTTGTTTTCAATAACCATGTCTGAGTAATCTGCTAGTTAGGTTTTGGGGTTTTCAAAGGAAGAAGATGAGTTGTTAGAATTGAATCTCTGTTAGGATAATCATATAGTTCTTCATCTAGATTGCACTTCATCATTGATTTCTAGATCTGATCACCTAGAACTCACACTTAGGAAAATTGATAGATGCGAAAGCATTATTAGTTTCCCGAATTAATCTTAGATGAGCAAAATACCTATCTGCAAAGGAATTTGATTTAGGGATTTTGTGAACAACTGAATTTGAACTTAATGCTTGTTTAGTTTATAGAATTTGCAAAGAAATTTGAAATTCTAGGAATTAGACATAGATATTCTTCGCAACGAAAGTTGGTCGAATTTACATTAGTATTCATGTTCTAGAACGGTACTTATTTCATATCCTGATAGATTCAATTTTACAATCTCTGATTCGACCTGCGAAACTCTCAAGGCCTAGCGTTTGTTTCTCTGAATTTAACTTCACAAATCGATCTCTGCTACTTTTATTTACTAGTTTTTGCATTTACATTTATACAATTTTGCTTTGCTCAATTTGAATCTGAGAATTTACTGTGCAACATATTGACGTTTGGATTGATAAACCCTATTTGTTACATCTCGATTGCTGTGCACTTGCAGTTATTTATAGGGAAAACTTTGTCCTATCAAGTTTTTGTCTGGCGGACACGTCTTGGGAGAAAGGACTCTTAGACCGCATGCCTGCTCCAAATTGCTCCATTCCACTTCGCCGTGATGCATGACTCAATTATCTATCCAGAAAGACCAAGATCATGATTTTTGGACGTCGGGAAGACCCCTTGTCGCGGTCATCTTTCGGATGCTCCGGTTCTGTCCGAATGCGAGAATCGGACAAATGGAGTTTTGTTGAGGTTCTTGACCTAGAAACTTGCATGGATCATGTCTTGAGGCTCTTTTGCTCCTTTTTGAATCCTTTTTGATGTTTTAACCTGTTAAAACTCCAAAACCAACATATACAAGAAAACTACCTCTAGAGGCATAAAACCTTGTTGAAAACCTTTAAAAATACAAATAAATACTAAGTAAAATCATGTAAATTATGGATATATCATCTGTTAGCCCCCAGCTCGTCAGTTTCGGAGACGGAGGTGACGAGCTAAAAATTATGGCAAAGATCAACGGACCATAAAAAATTTGTGACGAGCCAAACTTGTGATGTGGACTGAAAGAGCTTGGCGCGGCATGGAATGAGAACATCGACGAGCCATGAATGAGACTTGGTCCGACACTTGGGTCATCGATAGACTTGTGTCATCTAAAATGTCGGCTCATCACACAAACTGTAACTTGTTGTGTTGACGAGCTATTATTTGCTGCAGATTTTTTTGTTGTCTTTTGTTTTATGCTAGACATGATGCCTGACGGCTTTATCCATGATGATTTCATTTTTTTTTTTTCTTTGACTTGTCTGGATGATTGCTTCGAGTTACAATATGTTTCTGCCGCCGAGCCAAGAGGCGTTAGAGAACAGCAAAAACGAGCTGTGATATGCTTTACTCCGGTTGTTCCCGCAAACTCGCACTCGGCTATCTTTACGGGTTGAAGTAACTTTGAGTCAAGAGACGTAGGAGACCAGTGATGCCAAGAGGCGTTTTGTTGTTACTGGGTTTGAAGATGTCTTGTTTCAGTTTTTGCCGCAATCTTATCTATTAGTAAGTCATGGGTCGAAACAATGACTTGCTTACGTAGAAGACCAGTGATGCCAAGAGGCGTTTTTGTTGTTACTGGGTTTAAGATATCTTTGTTTCAGTTTTTTCCACGATCTTACCCTCAGTAAGTCCCAGGTCGAAACAATGATAATCGATCGAATTTGTATAGCGCGCTTAGAAACAGTTGAGGTTTGTAATAGTGAGAACCCATTTAGGATTGTAGTAGTTCGTTTGTCATGGCCATCAACAAACGAGAAGAAGAAAATTGCAATGCGAAATGTGGGAGTATACGAGTATACGCACCCCACTCCCCCTCTTTTGTTTTGGGAGGGCAGCTGAACTTATCGGTAAAGTAGATAAGTTGCCTACGTACACCTTTTGGGGATCAAGCCACTCGTAATTCTTGTAATAAGATAATATGTTTGGCGTGAGGATCAGCCTTGTATGTACGAGACTGGCTCGTCAAAATGTAAGACGGCTCGTCTGAATGTGAGACGGCTCGTCTGAATGTGAGACGGCTCGTCTGAATGTGAGACGGCTCGTCTGAATGTGAGACGGCTCGTCTGAATGTGAGACGGCTCGTCTGAATGTGAGACGGCTCGTCTGAATGTGAGACGGCTCGTCTGAATGTGAGACGGCTCGTCTGAATGTGAGACGGCTCGTCTGAATGTGAGACGGCTCGTCTGAATGTGAGACGGCTCGTCTAAATGTGAGACTGCTCGTCTGAATGTGAGACGGCTCGTCTGAATGTGAGAATGTGAGACGGCTCTTCTAAATGTGAGACGGCTCGTCTAAATGTGAGACTGGCTCATCTAAATGTGAGACTGGCTCAGCAAAATGTGAGACTGGCTCATCTAAGTATGAGACGGCTCGTCTAAATGTGAGACTGGCTTAGCAAAATGTGAGACTGGCTCATCTAAGTATGAGACGACTCGTCTGGATGTGAGACGGCTCGTCTAAATGTGAGACTGGCCCAGCAAAATGTGTTCGGTGCGAGTTTGGACTTGGCTTTCATAAATTTTTTTTTTTCTTTTTTTTTTGTGCGAGACTAGGCTCGGCTATATGCTTCGCGTGCGAGACTAGGCTCGACTTGATTTTTTTTTTATCCAAACATGTAAGATATGAAGCTTGTTGTGTGAGTTATGCTTCACCTTCTCTGGATAAGATTGCTTCGTTAGATAGCTTGGATGGTTCAAACTGGCGGACGTTCACTTTGATTTGGCGGCATGTCAAGTGTTGTTGGCGTACTCGGGTCACCATCTTGATCAAGAATCAGCTCGGTACGTTTTCCTGTATGTTCAGCTTGCTGGCTCGACATGTTCGCGTGTTTTTCTGTTTGGCATTCTCACCAGATTGATCGTGCGAGAGTTGGCTCGTCATGCTGATTTATGCTCTTGCTTCTCAGATTCCACATGTGCTGCATAGTAGTTATGGATGTCCGCTCATCAAATGGTTACAGTAGTTGGTGCGTTTGACTCGGCTCCATTTGGCTAGTCGAAAGCGTTATGGTCGGTTTGACATGCTCCCCAGGTTGCTTATGGCTCATCGTGTTGATTTAAACTCGTCCTTTGTAGCTAGTCGTATTCATCTTGGCTCATCGTCGGATTGATATTGGCTCGTCGACGTTTCTTAGCTGTTGTTTTAGAGAACTGTCTTGGTTGGCTTTCTCAAAGAAGAGCTTGAGAGCCATTTTCTCGAATTGAAGTTTGGCAAGCTATCTTCTCTGATAGTTGTTTGACGAGCCGTAATCTATGATAGACATTCTATCCATTGGAGATCACATCTTTAAGGCTGATTTCCACATCTTAGAGATGAAACATGACCCTCATAAGCCATTGAGTTTTGGTTCATCATTCCTTGAAGCCAATGGAGCAATCTTGGATCTTCAGAAGCAAAGAATCTCTCTCTACAAACCCAACAAAGACAACTATCTGGCGGTTCCTATCAAAAGCTCTCATTATGCAGATGTATGTGCTAGAGAGGAACCAATATCAGAGCCTAATAATGACCAAGATGAGCTCATAGACGTCAGTTCAGCAGCCCCTCTCATCATACCTAAGGAAGTTGTTATACCGGCAGAGACCTAGTGCATTAAGGTTTCAAGTCTTCCAAGCAGGATTTTGATACGAAGGGAGAATGAGGAGGACATGATTGATGTGACACATCAGCCTACAAGGTCATCAAGATGTTTCTCTAAGTTCAGAATCAGTTCCTCGAATAAGGAAAACGAAGAACCCATCAAAGATGAGCTACATAAGAGGAGGAATCTCTTTCCCGGTGTAATTGTTTCTTGCAACTACATTCAAGAACTTCAAGATGTCCATAGGAGGACTTTCAAACCGTCTGGTCCGGAATGTAGAGAAGCTAAAGGAGCCTTAACTCTTCTAGTTGATCCATTGGATAACTATAAGGAGAAAGAGTCAAGCTAAAAGACTATAAACAAGCGCTATATGGGAGGCAACCCATAAGGTCATTTCTCTCCCTTTTTCTTTTTGTTTTAGTTTAATGGTTTTTGTTTTGTTTTTAAGTTTTGGATACAGAGATTTGAGAATCGAACATGAAAGAAAGAGAAAGAAAACCTATTAAAAAGGATGGAATGGATATCACATTGGTGCAAGAAATAGAGAAGAAGCGACACAACCAAGCTCGGTCGACCAAACCCGGTCGAGCAGGGGATCCAAGGACCTGGTCGACCAAGCATGTTCGAGCAGGGACTCCAAGAGATTCGGTCGATCGGTCGACCAAACCAATCGACCGAACCACCATCCATTCCGTCCATTCATCCCATTCCACCATACCATCCCATACCACCCATCCCATACCACTAACCCCATCCCACCATCCCATTCCATACCACTTACTGCATCCCACCATCCCATCCCATCGCACTTACTCCATCCCATCCCACTTGCCACCTATCCCACTTCACCCTTTGTCCGGCATCCTTCTGAATGTCCCTACAGACATCAACAATGAATCTGGCAAGGAACCACCACGTTCATATATCCGTTTGCTCCAGCTCAAAGGCACATCCCACCTATGCCTCACGTTAGGCGGTATTTAAAGAGATTTTACCGTGGACGCATGGTACTTGATCATCTAAGCCGGGATACAAGCCATTCTTTGGAGTTCACTCAAATGCAACATGGGACATGATTTACCAAGCTTATCAACGGATAAGGACAGCCACATACCACCAATGGGTCATTTCTTCATGGACTTAATGTCTAATCAGGTTACATCTTTCCTCTCATTCACAAACGCCTTATTACCTCTTTCTTTTACCTCCCTTAATCGGATTTGCTTTCACCGGCACGGTGCAAGTTAAGTCTGGGGGGAATGTCGGTACTAATGCGTTTGTTCATGTCTTGTTTTCATCTTATATCTTTTTCTCCTTTCCACCTTTTTCAAAACTTCTGTTTTATTGAGTCAAAATAAGTTAGGAAAATATGATCTATACTAGGAGCTTACCTTATCATGCCAAAGCTCTTGTGATCACAAAGGCGAATATTGACACCGAACACGGCCTACTGGAACCTCTAAGGGTGGATCAACCTACTGATTTGGCAATATTTCTAAGGTACCCGGACAATCTAAAGTTAACTCCACCACCTAATTGAACTTTAAATTTTTCTTGTCAAGGGGCTTGAGATACATATGAGCCGACTCCTCATTCAGGTCTAGTTGAGACATGTCCACAAAAGATACAGTCCACCTCTCTCTCTCATCTGCAAAATGAAAATCAAAAGCTTTTAAGCACAAGGAAAACGTGTAAGCAAGAGGAATGCATACGTATGTACCTTCTTGTCTTATGGAGACCTACTTAAACAAGGAAAAGCAAAAGCCTATCCTATGTTATTCCCATAAAAGAAAAGATTCAAAGGGAAGAAGGATCGATAGAAAAAATAAAATGATACCCTAGAAAAGTAGGGAAAGATCGACCCTTCAAAAGAAAAGAGAAAAAGAGAGAGGAATGGAACTGAAAGTGCTTAAAAGGACTGTCTTGACAAACACTTGGATGGGTAAGAATCAATGCTCTGTGATCAAAACTCCATCGATAAAGACCGCACGCTTTAAATACTGTAAGGAGTTAACAATGGAATGTTTGGAGTGCTGGATGAGATTTGTTGGGACCGGTATGGTTCGCTAAGCTTAATGTCATTACGGGAAAGCTAGTTTCAAAGTTGGTTTTGCTCCAAATGAAAGAAGAGAAATGGTAGATACAAGTTCTAAAAGATAAGTGAGTTTTCATGTTTTCAAAACCTCTTCACTAGTTTAGATTCGATTTGCTTGGGGACAAGAAAAGATCTAAGTCTGGGGGAGTTGATATACCTCTATTTTACACGCTTTTTATATGGTTTTACAATGCTTTTAATAAGGTTTTAATGGCTTTTTGATCTAAAAAGGTAGTTTTTATGCATTTATATTACTTAGAGTCTAAACAGGTCAAAAGATGCATTTTTGAGCAAAACACAGGATTTGGACTTCAAGACCGCTCCAGGACATAGCATCAAATTTGGAAGGGCCTTAAAAAAGATTGTACTCAATGGAATTCACCAATTCCACTTCGACGCTATGCCTACGTGAGGTAGCTTTGCAATGCAACTGGAATCACTCAATTTGGTCGAGTAGATTGGGAGATATCTCTATTTCCGTGAGACATACACGAAGGAGCTTTCTCGGACTGCATCAGTACATCAAAAGGGAAGCAACGTCATGGACCCTTAAACTCAACGGATTTCAATTAAACTTGGAACCAAGATAGCCAGATGAGTTAGTGTTCCAATGCAGTTGGAATTATGCAATTTGGATGAGCGGTTTAGAAGATATCACGTTTTGACCGAAGAGTGATAACCGGGCACATCAGCCATCCACATCCGTCCGACCAAAGCCGGCCGAACAGGGACTCCAAGGTGTTCACTCGACCCGACCATCCTTCACATCATCAAGCCATCCGTCCGACCGAACTGCCATCCGGTCGACTGCCTTGCGCGACCCGACCCCGCGAACACAAGCCCACTTATGCAGTTTTGACTATTTTCAGCCCAGTTCGCCTAAACCGACTTGTGGAGACCTAGGGCAATATAAATACACTTTTTTAGCCTCATTAGAACAGAGAGACACAGAGAGACAGAAGATAGCCGCACAGGAGAGGAGCCACAAGAGAGGGCCGCACTAGGGAGATCCCCTTAGAGGGATTCTCCATTGTTTTACTTCCTTCTCATTGTTTTCCTTAGGGAGAAGATCCCTTCTTTGTATCTCAACATAGAGAAGATTTCTACACCCTGTTCTCCTTATAATAATATAATTTCTTTCTCAGATTTTTGCTTGTTTACTTGCATCATGATTGAGTAGATTTCTAGTTAGGTTGTGGGTTTCAAAGAGTTCATGAATCATTAGGTTGCTAGATTCGAATTACGGTTTATCATGTAGATCTTCACCTTTGCTTGTATTCATTGCTGCATACTTTTCTGATCAACTAGCATCAGATCTTAGGTAGATTTGAGCCACTAAAGTGATGAATCATTCGCCGGAACTAGTATTTGGTGGGCAACACTTCATAGACTGCGAAAGTTGATCTATGCGGGGTTGTGAACAATTGAGACTTGAACGAATTAATGCTTGCTTAACAATCTAAGGACATACCAAAAGTTTAGCTATTAGGTTAGTTAACAAAGAGGTCGGAGCCACGAAAGTGGAATGATCTTACGTCCGTGTTTTGAGTTCTAGATGGCGCTCTAAATAAAAGCTGATTCCAAATCATAAGGGCAAGAGAGGAGAAAATTAAAATAAATAAAAAAATAAAAAAAATAAAAAAATCATTGCATTCATGTTTTAGTTTTAGAAGTTTTTCTTGATTGGTACTTGGAGATGGTAAAAATCAGAATGCTATTTGATCGATAACCCCTTGTTGAAGGTGTCGTTAGACCTCCCTTTAAGGTTGGGGAAAGAGAGAGTATATAACAAAATGCAAAGCAAATAAATAAACATGATGTAAATGCATAAGTCTGCCTTGACTGAACTGAAAGAGAAATCATACTCATGTATACCAAACCCCTTGCTAAGAAATTGAAAGTCAGGTTTATGCGAGGAGTTAGACATCAGAGAGTTGAGTACCTTAGAGATACAGTTGTGATCTAGCAATTGGTCCGTTACGGCCATTCTGATCTGCTAAGTCTGCTGCTGATGTCTGCCCCTTGTGATTGCAGGAACATTGGTTGATAAGGTAAGCTCCAAGGGAAGTACCTAATTTCCTGACTGATTTTGACTCAATAAAACAGTTTGAAAACATTTTTTTTTTTTGTAATCCCTCAAAAACAAACACAATGTCAGCAACTACCTGATTGAATTTGGAATTCTAGGATTTAGACAAAGATAATCTCTGCAACGAAAGATGGTTGATTTTACATTCGTATTCATGTTCAAGAACAGTGCTTAATTATATCCTGATTACTTTCACTCTGCAATCTCTGATTTCAAACTAAGAAATTCCCAAGGCCTAACCTTTGTCTCATTGATTTTAACCTCATCAACAATCGATCACTTGCTCTCTTTACTTTTATTTGTTTTTGCTTTCATATTTGCTTTCTTAGCTTGATTTGAATCTGGAAATTTACTGTGCAACCAATAGACGTTTGGATTCGATACCCTATACACTACATTGATTTGATGTACACTTGTAGTTGATTATTAGGAAAAACTTAGACCTATCAAGTTTTTGGCGCCGTTGCCAATCGTCTCTTTGATTTTAACCTCGTCAACAATCGATCACTTGCTCTCTTTACTTTTTTTTTTTGCTTTCATATTTGCTTTCTTAGCTTGATTTGAATCTGGAAATTTACTGTGCAACCAATCGACGTTTGGATTCAATACCCTATACACTACATTGATTTGCTGTACACTTGCAGTTGATTATTAGGGAAAACTTAGACCTATCAGGGATCAAGCGTCAATCTAATGCCTTATTCAGTGGCAAAACTACTGGGTATCACAAACTTCAAGCCCACAAAAAATTACCTTGTTTTTGCAGGTCGATCAGTTCGCCGTCTGATGTATGGGTATTTTTAGAGATGTCAATTTGGGCCGCAGCCCGCGGGTTTAGCCCAAACTGGTCCGCTGTGGACCGGGTTCGGGTTAACAATTTCAGACCCGTAAATTAGCGGGCCTTGCGGTCCAGCCCGATTTGGGCTTGCGGTTACGGCGGATAAATTCACGGCGGATCGGGCGGGTTAGCGGGTTATCCAGAAAACAGGCTTCTCTTCCCAATCTACTGAATTCAGAGCAGATTGACGACTTTCATTCCACTGTTTGATTAGGAATAATCTACTGATATCATAATCTTGTTTGATTGGGAATCGTCGTCTTGATTTCCATCGACGAACTAGGACCCACACTAGTTATTCAGGCCCTCGCCGTCATCAAACAAGTCGAGCCACGGTGTTCTTTTTTTTTAGATTGACCGATACATCGGAGGATTTCAAAGTCATCCGGGTTTGGAAGTTGAAGAAGACGAGTGGTTTGGTGGAAAACGGTAGCGTTTTTATAAATGGGGAAATGGGTTTGTGTAAGAGAGGAAGTGAAGCCATTGGGGCCGAATGTTAGCTTGGGTGATATCCTCATTGATCCTTTGTCAGGTGAGCTCTTGATGTTAGCTTCAGAGAAATTGGATTTCAAGGTATAATTGTAGTCAATTTCATTGTTTCTTGATGTGTGATTGTTTTACGAATTTCGATTCTCAGTTTGAGCTACCAAAAGTTTTGATTCTCAATTTCAATTAACATATGTTCGTGCTTCTCTCAGCTTGTGCTTGGAAATTGTTTGTAGCTGTAGCTAAGAAACCGGAAGATGAGAATAAGAAAGAGGATTGGGTTGCTAAAGAAAGGGAAGAGGCATCTCCTGAGGAATGCGATCAAGTTGTTGTAAGTCTGAGCAGTCTTAAAATAAAAGCGAAACAAGAGTTTGTATACATACTAGTTGGGGACCAAACTAGTTGGGGACAGAACTACTCTGGGCTGATACTTGATAAGGATCGATAACAGGATCATGAAACCATGTACGTTTTTCTCTTCTCTTACATATGTATCTGTCAAAGTTAGCAAATAGGTTAAGCTATAGATCGTTGAAAGCATGTGTTATGCTCATAGTGATGATGATATGAGCTATAAGCTTATAATTTGTGATCGATAGGTCCTGCTTTAAGAGATCTTTCTCTCATCTGTTTCTTGACCAGTTGGATTGAGAAGTCAAACTTGACTGCATTGTTGATTAGGTTTTGTTTTATCATTGCTTGCGTGATTGGTGATATCCCTTTGGCTGTTAAGAATACTTCTCGTGGCTTGTAAGTATACATGTCAATGTTTTCTGATTTTTAATTATTGATAATTAAGTACTTATATGCGTATTGCATATGTCTTTAGGTTTGTTTCATCTATAAAATGGCTGTATGTTCTTCCTGCTCCGGATCAGCTGGTTTCAGTTTTAGTTTGGAAGTATGATGGTGAAGAGGAAATGAACGTTGGAGAAGAGACATGTTTGGTGTTCTATTTGGTTCTCAAATTACAAACTTTCCAGTTTAGAGTTTTGGTTTGAATAAGATTTCATATTACTTTTGTTGCTTCTCAGATTTAAGTTTATAATTTCTTTACTTTGCCATCGGACCTCTGTTTTTCCTTTGGTTGGTTTCAAACTTTGAATAATGTTGTGTTACACAATGAAGATGTCAGGTTTTTATTATAATGTCACGACTCATGAGTTAGTTTTCGCATCCATAAGGAAATAAGTTACAAGTTTTGGTCAACACCTGTTTGGTTCTGTTTTATACACACATCAAGAGAAGCAATTGCAGAGCCTAGATTGCAGTCTCAAAGAGAATAGCAAGTTACAGAGAATAGCAAGTTACAGGTTTATGTTTACCTGCGGGTTGACCCGCATAACCGCCAATATAATGCGGTGCGGGTTTGGGTCGAGCTATTGGAAACTGCAGCCCGCAGCAGTCCAACCCGCATGATCCGCCAGAGAAGTGAAACCGCGGCGGTCCAGCCCGTTTTGGTGCGGTCCATCCCGTTTGACATCTCTAGGTATTTTAGCAATTTTAAGCATAGATTTCTATGATCTTTTGTGCTGCTTTACCCATCATCTAGCCTACTTTGGTATAATTTGCATCTCTTATTTGCATCATGTAGTTTAGGAACACGCATTGTACATTCTCTGCATTTGGACTTGCTTTAGGTACTTTTGGAGGAGAATTGGAGCTCGAAGAGTGAAGGAGCTATCTGAAGGATGTACCCGGGATCACAACCAGGATTATCTCGCCGAGCGTCCCGATCGTTGACTGAAGACGCGCGTTGACCGAAGGCAAACCGAGCTCCAGCTGGACCAAGTTGAATTAAACCGGTGACAAGGGACTTAAACCGACTTGGAGTGATTAAAATGAAGACTTTTTGTTGTTGACCAAGGGTTATGTTAGTTCCCTAGTATAAATACATTTAAGACCTAAAGTTTTAGGCATCTTGTAATTTGCTTTGCAAAAACCACCTCTTTTAGCTCTTAAGCATTTTGTGAGATTGAAACTTAGATTTATAAAAAGTCTTGCATTTTCCTTATTAAATCTACTGTTCATAGCTTTTTAAACATGCTTAGGAATCTTTCCTCAATAGGAATTGGTTTTCTAAGTATGGTTAGTGAGTAAATCCACTTTGGTCTCAAGGATGGGATAGAGTTAGAGATTTATAGTGTAGACTAGAGTGTTTAAGCCCTTTACTCTCATCTCATATCCTCCTTTGCTGGGTCTTCGTAAAGCTAGAGCTTCTTTGATCAATTGGCTCTAGATCGTGGACATCTCTCTCATCGATGGGTGATGTGAGATGTTGGAACAAACCAGCAAAGGGATTGGTTGCCCTTACACACGATGGTGGTTGTCTAGGGGACCTCTTGGATTTAGGAAATCGGATCTTAACGCAGATCGAGGAAGGTCTCACTAGCGATGGCTAGATCTTGAGGTCGACCTTAGTCTAGGGGTCTTCACCATGAAAGTGGGTTGACCCATTTCTTGATTCTCCTCCAAGGATAATGTGTAGAGTTGCTTGAACACCGTTGACCTCCTCTATCTCTTTATCTCGATGATTCTCATCCTAGGACCTTAATCCCTTGCATAAAGTTAGCTCCTTTTCATCATTTCGAAGTCGTTTCTTCTTGTTCATTGATTCCGATTTGCTGTTCTTGCATTTAGTTGATAGTTTCAGTTACTTTAGTTCCACTTCTGTTTTGTCACCAAAAACCCATCTTTTGCTCTTGACTTGTTAGATTTCCTGGATTCTCATTTGTGCTAATCTCTCTCAGATTGGATTGATACCTCAAACACTACAATGATATGAGTAGAGTATGAGTGATTGAAACCCACACGAAAATACTTGTTTCACCGTCTTGTAGGGTTGTCTTGGACATACACATTATGGTGGGAGAATGTTACATTCCAGCTGATTTCGTGGTTCTAGAGTTAGAACACGAACGTAAAGACCCTATAATCTTGGGGCATCCCTTTTTAGCTACTGCTGGAGCCATAAAAGATGTCAAAATTGGGAAGATTGACCTTCACTTGGGATTTATTGTGATGAATTTCAAAGTCAACAAAACATTTGAGAAACCTACAGTGGATTGTCAAACCTTTTGGATTGGAGAATTGACCGAGACAAAAGGAGATATTTGAGGAACTTTTGCTTCATAATCCTCTTGAAATGGCTTTAACCCGAGCAAAAGAGGAGTTCGAATACATGGAAAAGGAGGCACATGGCCTGGTTAAGTTCATGGACTCTATCGAAGCTTATAAAGAGCTGGTAGCATATAATGGATTTGGAGGGAAAAAAAGAGGAAGAGGTCGAAGAAGAGCAACAACAGCCAACACCCAAGCTAAGACCGGACCCATGGTGCCCCTTAAGAGCAACAAAAACCGACCTAAAGAAACTTCATGTTGGGCTAAGGTATGAATATCTCGGTCAAAATGAAACTTTTCCTGTGATAGTAAATTCTGGACTGACAAAGAAGGAGACCGCTTTACTTATATACGAACTGAGAAAGCATAGAAAGGCCCTTGGTTATTCTTTGGATGATATAACATGACTTTCACCAGAGATCTGCACGCATAGAATCGTCCTTGAGGACGAATCCAGTTCATCTATTGAAACACCAAAGGAGGCTTAACCCAAACAATAACGAAGTGGTCAAGAAAGAAGTAATGAAACTTCTAAATGCCAGGATCATTTATCCAATCTCGGACAGCAAATGGGTTAGTCCACACGTGGTCCCAAAGAAAGGAGGAATCACAATGATCAAAAATGAACATGATGAGCTAATCCCTACAAGGACAATAACAGGACACTGGATGTGTGTCGACTACAGGAATCTAAACTCATAAATTCGAAAGGATCATTATCCTTTACCATTCATCGATCAAATTGTTGAGCGCCTTGCTAATAACCAATATTATTGTTTTCTTGATGAATATTCATGGTTTTTCCAGATACCAATACATCCAGATGATCAAGAGAAGACAACCTTCACATGTCCATACAGCACCTACGCCTACAAAAAGATGCCTTTTGGTTGATGCAATGCGCCAACCACTTTCCAAAGACACATGATGTCCATATTCACTGACCTTATAGAGAAAATTATGGAGGTGTTCATGGATGATTTCTCAGTATATGGATCTTCTTTTGAAGTCTGCCTAGCAAAACGTGGAAGTGTCTTACAACGATGCGAGGATAAGCACCTGATCCTCAATTAGGAGAAATGCCACTTCATGGTCAGAGATGGGATTGTCCTCGGTCATCGAATCTCATAAAAAGGAATCGAAATGGACAAAGGAAAGATTGAAGTGATGACAAATCTACAACCTCCAAGGAGTGTAAAGGACATAAGGAGTTTCCAAGCCATGCCAGATTCTATAGAAGGTTCATCAATGATTTCTCGCAAATAGCAAGGCCATTAACACACCTTCTATTAAAGGATATCACGTTCGATTTCACAGATGAATGTCACACCGCTTTCACCAAGATCAAGGAAGCCCTAATTAGTGTACCAGTTGTCCAACCCCCAAATTGGGAGCCACCAATTGAGATCATGTGTGATGCAAGCGATTATGCAGTGGGAGCAGTTCTTGGCCAAAGAAAGGATAAGAATTTTCACGTCATCTACTATGCCAGCCGAACTTTAGATGAAGCACAATGCAAATATGTAACAACAGAGAAGGAACTCCTTGCCATCATTTTTCCATTTGGAAAATTCCGATCCTACTTGGTAGGCTCCAAAGTAATAGTTCATTCTGACCATGCTGCACTGTGATATTTTCTATCAAAGAAGGATGCAAAGCGAAGATTGTTGCCATGGATATTACTTCTCCAAGAGTTCGACCTCGAGCTCAAAGATAGGAAAGGCGCGGATAACGAATTGGCTGACCACCTTTCCAGCATGAGAGTGAGTGAAACCGTACCATTGGATGATAGGCTACCTGAAGAATCTTTCTACGCAGCCCAAGTACCCACGCGACCTCATCCAACAAACTAACCCAAACCGCAGCCAAAAATATATTTGGCGAACACACCATGGTTTCGCCACATAGAAAATTTTCTCGCCGCCGAACATCCACAACCACAATTCTTTGGCTACAGAAAGAAGAAGTTTGTCCTTGAAATTAGACGGTAATGCTGGGACGAGCCTGATATATCCATATTTTACATGTTTTACTTTGGTTTTTAATGTATTTTAATAATAATGATTTTGTATCCAAGAGGTAGTTTTCTTGTATATTGTGGTTTTGGGAAGCAAACAGGTCAAAATGGCAAAAAGGAGGAAAAATGGAGCAAAAGAATAACCATGATCCAAGCAAGTTTCCAAGTCAAGAGCTTCAATAAAACTCAAAATGCCGATTTCCGTAATCGGAGAGAACCGAAGCATCCAATAGATGGCCGCGGTAAAGGGTCTTCCCGACGTTCAATAAAATGATCTTGATATGGAT
>OVBJ01001779.1:0-24053 GCA_900406535.1 Noccaea bulbosa | reverse complement strand
AGCATAAAACCCAATGCATCAAGCTCTTTGGCGCCGTTGCCGGGGAAGAGTCGCTTATCTTTCAAGTTTATTGATTGATTTTTAGTCTAGTTCTTTACTTCTTTGCAATTTACACTTTTGTTTTTCATAAAATCTAAAAAACCATAAAAATTTTACTTAACTCTCTCTTTGTGTGTCTCTTAGGTGCATGACAAGAAAATCCAATCGAGATAACATCATAGAGGAAGATCTTGACATTGACCAACTTGAAAGAACACTTAGGCGGCAAATCAAGCCGGAGAAGGCGTGGCACAAGGTAGCCAACAGCAAGCCCCTGACCAGGAGCAACAACCACAAGCACCTCATGTCCCACAAGGAGCTGGAGCTGATCAGGCAGCACAAAGAGGAGTTGTTCCTCAACCGCAACAGCCGCAACAACAACAACAACCGGGTCAACAAGACGCCGGTCAGCACCAAAATTAACATCATCAGAACCCCCACGGTAGTCCCCAAGGGATGCCTCAAGCTCAACCGCCTGTACCTGTGATCGATCCGGCCTGACTCGTCTGGCCCGTCTCCACCGAAGAGTGTCCTCGCGGTGCAACACCAATCTGACCCACTATCTGTGCTGCCGCAATCTGGCTCACTGGTTTAGCCGCTACCGGCTGAACCGCTGCAACCGTCAAACTCTGCAACTTGGGACACATCGGCCTGAGATGACCCGGCTCTCCACACTGGAAACACACTCTAGTATCCCGAAGTGTCTCCTTCTTTGGACAGCTATACACACGGTGCTCCATACTCCCACACCCGTAATACGAACCACGCGGAAATCGGCTAACTCCTGAAGCCTCCTCCCGACTCCTCTTCTGGCCCTGCGCAGGCTTACCGCCCCTGCCAAAACCAGAACCGAAACTCGAACCTCGGCGCTGCTGCGGCTGCCCCCTAGGCTGGGTAGCAGGAACAATCGCAGACGGCACCGCCACCGGATCAACCTGCTCTCGTTGATCCTCCTCTATCGAAGCCGCCAACTCAACTAAGTCCACCCTCAAGGCGTACGCACGACCTCGACACTGCTGTCGTATACTCGAACGAAGACCCTGGAGAAACCTCTGAAGTAACTCGCACTCACCACCTGCGCCACCACCGACATCCACAACGAGCCTGATAAACTCTGCTGCGTACTCGCGCACTGTACGGTCACCCTGGGTCAAAGACGTGAAGCGCAAGAAAAACAGATCTCGAGCCTCCTGCGGGAAGTACTGGCCGTCAAACTCCGTCACGAAGTCATACCACGTCCAGACTGCTCTCCTCCCCGCTACAGCCCGCCACCAGAGATGTGCATCACCACTCAGATAGTGGATAGCTATCTCCACCTGGTACTCAAGTGGACACCTGATCGACTGGAAGTTCCGTTCCACTCGGGACCTCCACTCGTCAGCCTTCTCCGGACCAACACCGCCCTCAAAGAAAGGCGTACCAATCCTCTCCATTTCCCTCATCATCTCGAGATAAGACAGATGCCCAACAGCTGCACAACCATGCTGCCCAACAAAAGCCGTACCCTGCTGAACAAAGCCCGCAGCCTGCTGATATCCCGCAGCCTGCTCCTGACCAACAAAACCGGCACCCTGCTGTGCCCCGGTGACTGGAGGAACACCCGCCGCCTGCTCTGGAGCTGCCTGCGGAAGACGTGCCAAAATCTGCTTCAGGATCTCTATAAACTGGTCACCTAGACCCGGAGCTGGGGCAGCACCCGCCACCGGGGCAGCCCCGACTCCCACGTCGCCACTGACGCCCACACCGGCCTCACTCACCAAAAGAGCTGACTGGGTCACTGACGCAGTCGCCACACTCGGCGATGCACTCCCGTCTGACTCCGCCTGCTCTCCCCGACCACGACCCCAGCCTCCACGGCCTCCAACTCTGCCCCCACGGGCAACACCTCTGCCACCTCGGGGAGCTGCTCTACCCCCACGAGCGGCTGGACCGTCACCACGGCCCCTAGCACCGCAACCTCTCGCACCGCGACTTCTCGCAACACCGTCCATCTCACTAAAAACGGAAAAAGAGGTGAGATACTAGCACATAACCAAAAACAACACACAACTACTCACCACGGAATCGCCTGAAGCCCGAAGAGGATGATACTAAACTATTAACCTAGCACGTCCTAAAACCAACTAGGCTCTGCTACCAAAATAAAACAACCAAGTTTTTTTTTTTCTTAAAACTTAAACAATTATAGCGGAAGTCTTTAACTAAATTAAATAAATAATAAATCAAACAATAAGGTTCAGAAGAAACAAAATAAATAATTCAAATAATTTTAACAACTTAAATGAATTCAATAAATAAATAAAACACATAAATCCTATCATCCTCTTCCTCGGGCTCGATTCCGTGATCACACATTTCCTTTACCTGCATCACATGGCAAAAAGAGATGCGTGAGTATTTCATAAATACCCAGTGAGGCGATCATCCTATCTACAGGCCTTTTACGCAATTTATAGATCATTTTAAAATCTTTTAAATAATTTCCACAAATTATTAATCATTTCCATAAATAAATATCTCCAGAAATAATTATTCAATAATTCTCAAATTAAATAATAATAATAATTAATTATTAAATCCGAAATAATTAATTAACCAATTAAATCCAATAGCCGGACTAAACCATTTGAATTTCAATTCCAATTGAGTTAAGTTAACCGACCGTGAACCGGCCTGTGTCGACCGACACCAGCTTGGTGTCAATCGACACCTGACCACTTGGTGTCGACCGACACCTGACCACTTGGTGTCGACCGACACCTGTTCGACAGGTCGATCCCAAAAGCGACAAAAACGCACCATAAACACAGAAAACTCAATTAAAGTTATCACCAACACGATTCAACAAACATATAATCACGAAATCATCACAGAAACTCAACAAATACTCAAGAACATTCAGATCTAACAAACCAAAATTCCGCATCTATCAATTACGGACCTACAGTCATGCACTCACCTTGATTTTGGATTGAGGGAGAGGAAAAGAAGGTGAACAAGCAAGGAAGCAGCAAAACACCTCAGGATCTCCTCCAAATCGCCCCAAACTCTCTCAGGAACTTCTCTTCTCCACAAAACAACAAAAGACTCGGAGAAGAAAGCGGCTGGCTCTTTTAATCGCGACACAAGGGTTTCCCCCAAACCAAACCGACATTCCAATTGACTTAAATCAAACCGGAGAAATTTGATTTTAACAGGTGTCGATCGACACTTTCCATTGGTGTCGATCGACACCAAAGAGAAAAACCAACTCTTTGGTTTACGGATGTTACACATAAAACCCTATCTTTATGATTCTTGCCTAAATTAATTTTACTGTTTTTTTTTTTTGGGATTGAAGTTGAATTTTTCTGATTGTTTAGCATGAGCTAAAAGATGGAATATTCGGATCTGGGGAGGATCTATGCTTCTAGGATTCCGATTGAAGTCTACGGTTGCGGTCTATTGGTGATGTCTACGCATGAATTCTACGCATGAATTCTACAGATTAACACAAATTTTAGGTTCTATTTATATTGGGTTTATGTTTGTGTTACTATGTATGAGGTATAAGATTAAATATGTTTCCATGGTTTATATTTTCACTCTAGTACTATGACTTGTGTATGAGATTAAATACATTTTCATGGCAATTTGATGCTTTTTTCTTGGGTTGATATTGGTTTTTTTTTTGGTTTTAGATTGCAGCTATTGTCAATGTATCTTGTAGCTCAGAAGCTGGTCTTGGAAGATGCAGCTATTTTTTTTTTTTTTTAATATACAATTGACCTCATCATGAGCTCAAATTGCTGGATTTAAAACAGTTGTGCTTGCATCTCCACCAACTAAAGAAGGGAGCATATGTAGGGTAGTATCATCTGTTAGACTTCATGAGTATACTTCATGAGTAGATTTCTTTTGTAAACTTCACATTTTTTTATAAAGAACTCAATTCAAACTTTTTCATACGTTTTACCTAGCTAAAATGGACTAAGTTCGGCGAAATTGTTAGACTTCACGAGTAAACTTCATGAGTAGTCTTCTCGTGTAGACTTCATATTATTTTTTTAAGAAAATACAAATTCAATATTTATCATGCCATTTTACCTTACGAAAAAGAACAAAAACCTCCCCGTTTATGTTAATATGATATGATAACGCCATATGTTGTCTGTTTTTGTTCACTGAATAATTATCTAAGGCCATTTAAACAAGCTCATCATGTATACAACCATCCCTCAAAAGATAGACTAATGTTGTTGGGATGTTTATATCTTAAACAAGTTACAAACTTCTCATGGAGACTTAGCCATATCTATCTTTAAAAACTTACGTACTAAAAGAAGAAAATTAGTCAAGACCTGATATTAGGAATCAAGCTACAAGTACAAGAAAAAAAAATTTCTCCGTTGTAGTAATCCAAGTTCAAAAATCTACGAGTCGTTATATTTCCTCTTCCATTTTTCATAAACAGCGGCTACATACACCATTTTCTGCAAAACAAGGCAAAGATACAACACATTAATAATCAAAACGAGTAAGTAGACTTCTTATTGAAGTCTACTACATAATCACCTACTTTCCAACAAAAACAAGAAAATTGATTCCCTTCAAAATACAATGATTAAGCATGTCAAGATGATATATATGCAAGCAAACAGGTTAACACAACGTATTGTAGAAGAAAATTTTAAAAATTAGTTAGTAATTATGTACAAATATCGTATTTAAAATACAAGTACAAAGTAGATTTCCTAGGTAAAGTTTAAATGTAGACATCATAGGGAAGTCTACTCCATGGGTTAAGATTTGCAATTGACCAAATCACGACTTTTTGGGGAAGTCCACAGATGAAGTCTACTCGTCCAGGGGTACAGATTTGCAATTGACCAAACGAAGACTTGTTACAAGTAGACTTCATTTGTCAAAGTAGACTTCACTACTTCATAAGGAAGTCTACATATGAAGTCTACTCATCAGGGGTATAGATTTGCAATTGACCAAAGCATACCAAAGTTGACTTTTTCGAAGTAGACTTTTTTTAAAAAAGTAGACTTCATCAAGAAGTCTACATACACAAAAGAAGTCTACTAACAAAAAGTCAACTTTGGTCAACTGCAAAAATATACCCCTGATGAGTAGACTTCATCTGTAGACTTCACCGTCGAAAATTTTTGTGTGGTCAATTGCAAATATATACATTTTCCGAAGAGTAGACTTCTTAGGGAAGTCTACGCATGGGACCCACATTTTTTTGTTATCAAAGGAATAATGTAGACTTCTTAAAGAAGTCTACGAGCCCGAAAATTTGCAAAAGTCAATTGTAAAACTATACCCCGCGTTGATTGGAGCTTTGAAATTCATGGAAAACGAACTAAAAATCACCTTGAAGAGCTCTTCGGTGTCGTCTACGGCGGATTTCTTGGATTTAAAGCTTCAATAGAGAAGCCCAGCCGTCGCCGTGAGCTTGGTGACCGGAAATGGTATCATACAATAACTTTAAGTTTTGAGAGATGGATTATAGAGTTTTTTGTGATGAAATGGGAGAGAATAATGTAGATAAGAAGGTTAGAAGTGAATAGAATAAGATTTAGGTGGTGTAAATGGGAAGAAGAAGCATTAAAAGCTTGGTTATGGTTGAAAATGGTGGTTGGATGAATTGAAGTGGATAACATTTTCGTGAATAAGTGTAGGAGATGAGGTTGGTTTGGATATCATCGTAGAAAGTAGATTTCATAAAGAAAAAAATCAAACATTCAACCATTATTCCAAAAAAAAAAAAAAAATGTAATCAATAATTGAAACAATATGTTTATTATTATATTAAAATATTCATATCGAATGATAAATACTAATATAAAAAATATAGAAATTAATATATTTATCTAATAATAGTTTATTTTTAGATATGAAAAATTTAAAGGGTAATCATCTAGTGATATGTGATAGATCAAAAGACTATTATTAAAAAAAGAAAACAAGAAATCCGCCGTAGACGACACCAAAGAGCTCTTCAAGGTGATTTTCCGTTCGTTTTTCATGAATTTCAAAGCTCCAGTCAACGCGTGGTATAGTTTTGCAATTGACTTTTGCAAATTTTTGGGCTCGTAGACTTCTTTAAGGAGTCTACATTATTCCTTTGATAACAAAAAAATGTAGGTCCCGTGCGTAGACTTCCCTAAGAAGTCTACTCTTCGGAAATGGTATATATTTGCAATTGACCACACAAAAAGTTTCGACGGTGAAGTCTACAGATGAAGCCTACTCATCAGGGGTATATTTTTGCAATTGATCAAAGTTGACTTTTTGTTAGTAGACTTCTTTTGTGTATGTAGACTTCTTGATGAAATCTACTTTCTCGAGTAGACTTCTTGATGAAGTCTACATTAGAAAGTAGACTTCATACTGAAGTTTACTTTTTTAAAAGAAGTCTACTTCGAAAAAGTCAACTTTGGTATGCTTTGGTCAATTGCAAATCTATACCCCTGATGAGTAGACTTCATATGTAGACTTCCTTATGAAGTCTACTTTGCTAAGACTTCATTTGTATACTTCACCGTAGTGGAAGGATGGGTGACCTTCTGGGAAGTGGTCTGCGGAATCGTGTGAGTTAGGAAAAACACGAGAAAGATCGGGTGTTGATTGCAGGGATAGTAAACAAGTCGGTAGAGCCTCTCAAAAATAACGGACCCGCCGTCGGACATGGGTGGAGCCCACAGGCCGAGAGAGGGCATGGGTGACTCACTGGGATGGGCGGTCGGGGCGTTATAATTTGGTATCAGAGCCGAATCCAGACGAGAGTGTGGAGTCGAGTGGATTCACACCGTCAGGGGGTGACGATCCAGGTTCACAACGAGGATGTTGCGCGCAGTGAGAGGGGGTGAATTGTAACATCCCAGTTTGTGATAAATGAGGAAAGGCTTAAGAGAATTGATTTGGCTACCTATTTCAACAAAGTGCGCTTACCTTTTTGGTCAAAGGCCCATAAGTAACTCCAGAGTTAAGCGTGCTTGAGCTGGAGTAGTGGAAGGATGGGTGACATTCCGGGAAGTGGTCTGCGGAATCGTGTGAGTTAGGAAAAAACACGAGAAAGGTCGGGTGTTGATTGCAGGGATAGTAAACAAGTCGGTAGAGCCTCTCAAAAATAACGGACCCGCCGTCGGACATGGGTGGGGCCCACAGGCCGAGAGAGGGCGTGGGTGACTCACCGGGATGGGCGGTCAGGGCGTTATAAAAACTCTAACATTTTAAAGTTTAATTTAAAATTTTTGAACACCAACACCATATTTTGTATGGTCCGGGCATGTGGTCAATGGTTTAAGTTATTTACCTTTAAAAAATTGTTAAGATGTTTAATTTGTAGATCACAAACGAAGATAAGAATCAATAAATCCGTCGCAAAAAAATTGAGATAGTTATATATACATTTTTTAATAAAAATATAAATTTAGAAAGCATCATCCTGTGCAGGGCGCTTGTCCAACCCTAGTAATAGAATATAAGTGTTTCTCGTGTCGGGTTTAAGAGAGAAGAGAGATGGGTCGGGTTTAGGTTTTAAAATGTTGTGTAAATCGGGTTTAAGATGGGCAATCACTGTTTCCAAAACGTGATTTCAGTGTTTTAAACGCGATTTAGACGATATGGGGGAAGCGACAGCAATCGGAAACGAGGGGTAGCGATAGACGGAGCAAAAAGAATGGGTGGATCCCGACAGAAACAGTTTTGTTGGAGGGCTAGCTGGAAGCCGGCAGCTTTAATTTTAATTTATAAGTTTGGATTCACTAATCCTTAATTAGGGTTTAGATTTTGGGGTTTATTATTTAAATTTAAGGGCTCAAGGTTAGATTTTAGGGTTTGAGATTTATATTTTAGGGTTTAGAGTTCCTTTACTTCATGAAAAAGTGTGTTTTTGAAAATAGTCACCCTAGAGGAGTTTTGAAAATTGACATCTCAAAATATGTATTTTTGAAATTTTCTTCTATAAATTTGAAGTTAACACTACCAGCGGGGGAGATCATCTAGTTTATAATAAAAACAAAGAAAACCACACAAAGAAAAACTAAAACAGTTAAAAAATCTGAATAGTATCCATAGAATAGAAGAAGAAGACGACTATGAATGAATGTATGTATAGTCAACAAAAAGTTGAAACTCAGAGTCTCAAGAGACAGAGAGCAACAAAGACATGGGACGAAACAAACTAAAGTGTTTTAGTAGGAGAAAGTGACAGTGAGTAATAAGTAAATGAAATCTTAAGCTTAGACTCTGCGATAGAACTTAGCCTTGTCCTGAGAAGTCTGGAAACAACAGCATGAATAATAGGAGCGAGTGTTAACGAACTTGAGCTTGATCTCCTCCATAGCAACTCTTGACGTCTGCTTCACCAATGTCTGTCGCAGTGTCACAACCCTATTCTTTGGCCCAAGACAACATCCCTTGATCAGCAAATAGTCTTCTTTCACTACACCAAAGTTAGGAAACCCTCCCATCGGTGTGATCTCCTCGGTTCTGCAAACAAATAGAAAACCAAATCAGGTTACCAAGGTCCTCACAGGTTATATGATTTAGTCTTCTTGTTTTTTCACCTGTCAAACTCGGTCATGGCTGGGTGATTTTCTTGGCCAGGTTTACCAATCCGGTAAACTTTCTTGTTCATCGCAGTACGGTGGTGGTATCCGTTTTGTCCGGCGGAGACTCTAGCTGGATGCCAAGCACCAATACAAGCCACCTTGCGTAGTCTACCATGTGTCTTTCTTGGAAGTCTAGTGACACCCCATCTTGTAACCACACCTTTATAATGTTTGCCTTTGGTAACACCCATGATATCAATCATCTCGTCTTTCGAGAAGGCTTCATCTACACGGACTTGCTTCTCAAAGAAACTGTAGGCATAGTCAACTTTCTTTGCTATATCTCCACCATTGATTTGAATCTCATCCATATGAGCCTTTTTCTTCTTTAGCCCTTTCATTTTCCTTATCTAAAGAATATACGAAAGCAATCAAATGAAAGCAACAAAAAGTGGTTAAGTCTCAACAAGATTGAGCAAGATTGAATACCTGAGTATGTGCAATAACTCTTATGACATTGCAGTATTTTTTCATCTTCTCCAGTTGGCTTTGAATGTCCTTTTCACCTTCGTCGGTTACGTGTTTCTTAGAGTAATTGGTAAAACTCTTCTTCTTCGACTTGGCCCAGTTCTTGTAGAACCTCCTCCTTACCTCCTCGCTCAAATGCTGAGGCCACACAATACTTAGAGTGCGCAGACCACGGGGTGTCTTCACATACCCAACCATACCAACCACTACCATCGGAGGTGTCTCAATCACAGTCACAGCTTCACATGTTTTCTTCGTCTAGAGATCTGGCAGTTAAATATACAAAGATCAGCACAAAAACACACTTGAGAGTTATCTTTGTATGTCACTGGAATTACTAAGAGAAAAGTGAGAGATGAGAACACACTTGGCCCAGGCTTTCCAACTTCCCTAACAATGTGAGTCATCCCAGCTTTATATCCCAAGAAAGATGTGAATCTGCAAGGCTTAGTGGCATCATCCTTAGGGAATGCCTTCGCTGGTAACACAAACTAGACATGTCTGATCAGAGTCCATAGGGCATATGTGTGAGACACATAACAGAACAGAAGTATTTAACTAATCTAGAAAATGAAACACTTTTTCATAATAAATTAAGCATGATGCATCCATTGCTGGTGTCAATGATTTGAAATGGAACAAGAAGGTGCAAAAATTATGCAAATAAGTATGCTACCTTTGCCACCTTGTCTGTTAGCTATTTTCCTTGGAAGGAAACCCAAAGAACCACGTCTTGGATGCTCAAACTTTCTGTGAGACATAATCTTATAGATAAAATAAAACCTGCAAAACAAGAAGATTTTATACAAAGAAGACAAGAACAGATCCAATCATGCAAAGTAATGACAAATATTGTTAACTGTGATTATGTGAACATGATGAGAAAGTCCCATAACGCCAAGTATTACCAAANAAAAAATAAAAAAAAAAAAAAAAAAAAAAAAAAAAAAAAAAAAAAAACTAAGCTCACAGAACAATTAACGTCACTTGCAACAAAACTATTAGTACCAAGCAGAAAAGATTAATCCAAGCAGAAAAGATTAATCCTAAACAGAGAAATTAACCTTCGAGTACTACAAAATCACAAACTTGTACCAATAGACAAAACCCAATCAGATGTGAAATTGGAGAGAAACTATAACAGAACTAACACATAAAATATACTTTCATGAAAATTATGATGTATGATAAGAAAATGTTCCCTCGATCAAAGGCCTATTGGCAGCATTACAATGCCAAATCTCAAGCTCAGTGTTTCTAACCGGAAAAACAAATTTTGGTTTTTCCAGCAAATAGAGCCGCTTAGAGAGTCCAGCCTTGATTTGAGTTTAGTTTCCGAAGGTTATAACTTCAAAATCATAACCAGAAATACCAGAAAATACAACACAACAGATCAAGAGAACAAGAAAACGATTTATGGAATATCATTCACAGCAAATCGAGTTTCAATAGGAAGATACGAAATGGTGAAAGCAAGCAAAGTAGATGACAAAAATAAATGAGATGAGAGACAAAGTAAAGAAACTCCAGTAACAAAGCCCATATCAAGAAAACAAAAAAAATTCGTGTACCTTGATGTTAGAGAGGAGAAGAAAGAAAGCTGCAATGGGGAAGCGGATTGTGAATTAAGGAGATGTTTATAGTGAGTATTTTGACTGCTGCTTAGGGCTTGGGTTAGCTAGATTACTGTAACCGACAAGATTAGGGTTTTGAATTTTCTTTTTATGAATATTTTGACAATCTTGTGATTATTTGCGTTAAATGTGAGCATAAAGACCTTTATGTTAGGTTAAAGATATAATAGTGAATTTATAGCAAATCCTTAATAGTATCTACCGAAAATTAATAAATACATAGTGTATCTTGCAATTTCTTATCAAATGCATAAAAAGAGCAAGATTTCTTAGTCTTATTTTCCTGCTCAATTAGTAAAACATGATTGATTCCTCCAGAACTCTCTCGTATCCCTCCTGAAACGGTAAGCAGAAACTCTTCATCGCATACTTATCTTTGATATAGTGATGAAAAAGAAAATATAGAAACTCAGAAAGAATAGGAAACCATACTCTAACTTAGATGTTTATCAATATATATAGAGAGAGAAGAGTGGACAAACGTAGAAATTTTATTTTTAAGTTGAAAGAATGGCGACGACAATGTCAGATCTTATGAATTTTTAAAAGAAATATTCCATTGACATCTCAGCGCAAAGGGAGATATACTTGTAAACCGTGGAACGCTTTATCCTGAAATTCAGAGAAACAGTTTATGGTGATGGATTCTAAGCTTTGTACAACGGATTTCGATCTCGAACAACTCCAAAATGATGGCGACGAGTTCCTTGTAAAGCAAGTCATATCTAACCAAGCCAAAAATTTGAAACTCATAGACTGGGAATGGGAAAATCATTGGCACGGTGACTTGGTTAATCCATCTAAGCAGCCAATAACTATACTTAACCGAGTCGGGATGTGTGAACTGTGAAGTCTTTCACTGCGACGACTTTCTGTTATGCGTCATCAAAGTCAAGAGTTGGCTCGTGGTGTGGAACCCTTACTTGAAGCAAATCACGTGGATCCAAGCCAAAAAAAATTCCCACGGATTCGAAACATCCGACATGTATGCTCTCGGGTACGACAAGAACCATAACCACAAGATCTTGAGGCTTTTGGATGTTTCTATTAGGCAAATCTTCCATCAGACTACCATCCTTCCTCGTTACGAAATCTACGATTTTAACTCTAACTCATGGAAGATTCTTCATGTAGATCCCGGCAGCCATACAAAAAAGCGGTTGCGTGTCTCTCAAGGGAAAAAACTTACTTTTTAGGGCAAGAAAACTTAACGGCTACAGCAGGACGCATGGTGAAGCAGAGTGCCCAGCCCTGCAGTTGGCAAAGCTTGTTTCCGAATTCAACAAATCGATAAGAGTTTTTTTATCATTGGAGTAGATGGATACTTCAAATCTGTGAATATCGGAGAAGCTAGCAAACCTGGGGTTTCAGTATTATAACCAACTTGTCTTCTCTTCTTATTCTCCAAGTTTAGTGAAACTACAAAGAAATCGTCGGCTCAAAAGGAAAGAAAGAGACTACTTATTAATTAACTAAATTATATGTTTCTTGTAAATTCATCATGTTTCTTGTAAAGATGTTATGGAATGATTTTATCTAAACAGGCAAAGGCAAGAATGACATAAGCTAAAATACAGTACTTTAATGTTACATTTTTTTTTTTTGAATTCCTTACTACTTCATCAAAGCCTCAACTGCTCTGTGTAAGGAACTACTACTACGATTTGAAGAACTTCCTTTAGGTTTAAACAGAGAGTGAGGTCCGTTCCATACAGAATCGCGCTTGTGGTTGCTCGGGAAGAGAGCTTCGCAGAGGTTTAGAAGCTTCGGGTTTCGGATTTGGAACTTCTCGTCTATCTTTGCTCTCCATTCTTTACGCTTCAACTCCTGCATTTCCTGCAATGACCGAAACAATACCATTTAATCTCAGCACTGCTTATTTGCTTATGATCAAAAACAAAAGCTCGAAAAAAAACCGACCTTTTGCTCTCGGAGTCGTTTCTCTTTCTCTTCTTCCTCGTTCTCAATCGATTTCGGATCTTCAACAGAAGCTAAAACAACCAGTTTCTCCGCAGAACTATTCACAGGCTCATCACCAGCCTCTTCCATTACTCTATCAATGGATTGAGTCTTGTCCTCTGCATTAGCTTCGGTTTTGTTTTCACTCTCTACTTCAAGGGTTTCTTCTTCCTCTTTACCTTCTTCTTCTTCTTCTTTTTCTTCTTCCTCTACTTCTTGTATGTTTTCACTCACTCTTTGTCGTTTTGCCACGGGACTATCAAGTTCCACGATTTCTGTTTTTCCTTGTCCGGTTTTGTTTTCGACATCAGCATCAGTGTCATGCTCCTCACCCATGTTTATCGAAATCGAATTATCCACAGATGGACTTCCCACAGGTGAAGACTCCTTCAACAGAGAAAGATATTAAGATTCTTAATAGACTATTATTATTGTGGGTTCTCTTTGCAAAAACAAAACATATTACGAACCTCTTGCGCTCCAGAATGACCTTGAGAGCCTTGACGTTCTCTTTTACGTCTCTTCAACACACATATCGCACACATACAATCACTCTTATGGTGCCGTCTGCAAACGAGAATGATGACTATTAGTATCAAATGGAAAAAAAATGAATCCCAATCCCAGTTTTAAAGGGCATAGGAAGGACACAAGAGCTCCGTAGAATAACCAAATTTAGCTGCAATGTTGACTAAGATTGGCTATGAAAGATAACCCCTTGCCTATAAAACCTAGAAGCTTCATGAAACGCATTTTAATACGAGTCCACACGTATCATAGAGGACAAAAAATTTCAAAGGGCATACCCATGGCGTTTATGGCTCTTCTGCTTTGATTGACTACCTTTAGTGGAAGCCTTCCCACCATCCTCTTGTTGAGCATTCTCTGTTGTAAACCGAAGAAACCAAAAATAAGTTAAAATACTAAGCACGTACAGTTTACTCAGGCCATCAATGCATAGCTAGTCGATACAATGCAAGCAGTGATATTGTTAACACCAAATGATTACCATCTAATAACAGCTCTGCATTGATATGTATCATCTTTTAAACATAGTCAGGTTTCTTCTTCTTCTTTTATCACTAAAAAAAATGGGCCACTTAATATGCTTAAGGAAACCAGAAAGGTAACTATGTATGGTGAGAACTATAGCTCCCAAACTAACACTGCTTGAGAAGATGAATTGTTAACAATACCTGACGATTGCTCGGTATACAATCCCGCAGAAGTCCAGTACTTCATGAAATTTTTCTTGACTCGCTTCATCAGGTCAACGATGTAATCACCTTTCTTATTGTACTTGGCACAGTTATTCCAAACGTACTGGACATCCTTGTAAACATCCTCAGAATTCATATACATGTTGCCCTTCTCGAAATTACTGCATATCGTTCCAAAATCCATAGGTGTCTTGATGATATCGAAATAGTCCTAATCACATAACCGGAAAAACAACATTTACAAGTGTTAGACATGAACACTGAAACAACGAGCAAAGAAGAGATGAAAAGATAATTCAAGATGGGAAAAGTAAAGGACAAATAATCACATATTAATCTCCAGTGACAGGGAAACAAAAACATAGTTAGATCATACGCCAATGTTGTTCTTCTACTTTCATATTTGTAACCAAATGCAAATCCATAAGAGCTAATATATAAATGCTTGCAAACTCTTTAAAAGTTAGCCTTTAAATACAGAGATAGTAAACTCTGTATATATAAGGACTATTCCATCAACTAAGAGCATTTCTAAATCCAGTCAATCAAGAAGAAAAGTGTTTAGTCTGCATAATCACAAGTAGCTATGTATAGATAAATAGTGGAGCTTTTCACAAGCCAAGGTTTTATAAGTAACAAAACCTCCAAAAAAACTGGTGCCTTTAATCAATGAAGATGAAGCTAATCTCCTACTACTTACAGGAATTCCAAGAGCTTCTGGGTTAACAGGAACATTAAACGGATCAGCAGCTTCCATCTTCATAATCTTCTTGATCACCTGAAGCAAAAAATGACATCAGGCAAAAAGCATTCAAGCTAAACTGCAAATACCAATCTCAGAGCATTACCGCAAGAGAATCATCCAGTTCTTGCTTATTGTATCTCGAATCTTGATCGGTCTTCTTAACCGGCGCAATTTCCGGTTCTTCTTCTTCTACCTTCTTGATTTTAGGATCCTCTTTAGGCGTTTTCGTATCCTTTTCAGCTACATTCACCACATCATCCTGAACCTTAACCGCAGCAGCAGCAGCAGTAACAGCATCACCACCACTCTTCTCAGTAACCGAGCTGCTAGCTCCATCTACCGCCTTGGACTTGATCTTTATCCCTTTTGTCTTCCTATACACATTCAGAAACACCGGTTTACGAGGAACCGGTTCCTCCCTTTTCTCAGCAACAGCCGCCACAACAGGCTTCTCTGGCTCCACTCGAGGAGGACTGCTCTTCTTCTTCTCGACATCATCAGAGCGCGATGATGAAGCATCGGGCTCCGTCGCTTTCGAGGTCTTCAGTTTGACCTTGACACGCGAAACCGATGACGCAATAGGAGATGAATTGGCGGCACTCGCAGCGGAAGAAGGAGGTGCATCAACAACTTCCGTTTTCGATTCGTGTTCGCCGTTTTCGCGCTCAGCGGGAGGGGCTTCAGAGCTTTGCTCGGAGGTTTGCTTCTCCGTCGACTCGTTCAAGTTCTCTTCTTCGGCGATAGGTTTCGACTTTTTCTTCGACGTCTTCCCTTTCTTGTGTCCTCTCTTACGCTTCATCGTCTCTTGATGAAACTGTACAAATTCCACGAATATATTACCAGATCTAAGCGTTAATCACAGAGGAATTTCAATCAAATTAGACGAAACTGCTACAGAGAAACATTCGGATTCGTATGGTGAAATTGAGAAGCTGAAGATGGAATCAGGAAATCAAATTGGAGACAACGAGCGCACACAGTTTCGCAGTAATTTGTAGATCACGAAATCAACAATCATTCTATCACCACCTACTAATCAAGCAGAGAAACCCTAAATCTACGTCAAACGCACAAAAGGCGAAGCAGAAAACGAGAATCCTCGGTGAAGACTGAAGAGGAAGGAGATGAAGAGGGAGATTCGAAAAATTAGAATGAAAAAATTGGAGGGAAATTGGATTATTTACCAAAACCAAAATTTAATAAACCCGAGACAACAAGAGCGCTTTTACGACTTCACAAACTCTCGTCGAACACAGACGATGTTTTCGACCCGAGACGGAGCTTATTAGAGCTTCCGCTGCAAATTTACTAGTTACGTCGTCGTTTTAACCTATGGGCTTTAAATGGGGCATAAAAAGTCCATGTGGGCCAAATCCAAAACGTAACTAGTAAATACTAAATACTAAATACCAAAGTACTCCCAAAACCAATAAAATTATTATAAAAAAAATAAAATATTATATATTCTATAAATAAAATATAAATTCATCTAATCATGAAAAAGAATTACAAAATACAATTGGCCACACAATAATCAATAAAGTAAAAATGTGCATTGAAATCTGAAAATGCTTATATTTTGAAACAAATTTTTTTCTAAAAATGCTTATATATTGAGACAAAGGGAATATAGTTTTAACAGAAAATTGGCAAACTGGATATAAATATACATCGTATTTGCGAAACTGGTAAATATACATTTATACCGAAATGATTTGTAATTATTTTTTTAATACATAATTGACCTTGTCAGTTTATCTTTCCTCGCTCCTTCTCTCCTTTTTTGCTGCTTTTGTTATTTCTTTCACCTATGTTCTCTCACCATGTCTCTCCATCTTTATCTTTATTTTCCCAGAAAATTTCATTTTTTTTTTTTTTTTGACAACTTCTCATTAGAATAAAACTTAAGTTGCGATTACAGAAGTAGAAAGCTGAAAGCTTTTTGCCAAGAGTAGAAACAGCTTGATGCAGAAATAAAATACAAAGCAGTAAAAAGATAGGTTATACAGTTTATATCAAAGATAAAAACTGGAACCTTCTTCAAAAGAGCTTCAATGATCGTTTTGAAAACAATCTCGAGTTCTTTTGCTATTGAAAGCAAGTGAACAAGACGAGTAGCTCGTGACGCCGTCAAGGCTGTTGAGCGTTTAGAGTCGATCTCCGTAAAAGAGAGAGGCAAATTCAGAGATACGCCGGTAAGTTGGCAATACTCTAAAACTGCGGCAATAGATTTAGAGATACGTGGGTGATGTGATCTCTCCATGAAGGAGGAGACGGATGATCTCTCCGTGACTGAGGAAAGCTCGAGATAATACACAATTGAAGATGTAGCTTTGAATGGTGTTGTTGTATACCCAGAAAATTTCATTCAGTTCCATTTGTTAGTGCTAATTATCCAATTATTTATCTCTGTCACCGGTTGCTTTGTCATCGGCTGTTCTCCGTCACTGGTCACTCTCCGTCACCGATTACCCCCAATTACTTTTCAGATCTGCCAATCCATTACCGGTTGCTCTGTCACTGATCACTCTCTGTCACCGGTCAATGGTTGCTCCCGTCACTGGTCACTCTCCATCATCGATTACCCAAATTACTCTTCAGATCCGATGATCCACCACGTTACCATCGATCGTCTTTGTTCCGCACTGTCCAAATGTCTATATTCCCCAACAACATTTATGTCTCCATTTTTTCCCATTTACTGCTTCGATTTTATAGCTGTGGCAAAATCCTCTTCTAGGTTTGATAACTCGGGGAATTTTTGAGCCCAATTTCTAATCCAATCTGTTCTAGAGATTCAAAAAATCTCTAGATGAAAGTTGAATCTTGTTGTATCGAAATATCCGTATATTATTATTTTTGACATTGTGCAGTTTAACTTTAACATACTATATATTCTAATAACGAGTTAAATTTATTTATAGCATGCTAAAAACATCGGTAATACAGTTAACAATTTGTATGATTATTACTGTTATCCTTCTAACAAATTTAATAACGTATATAATATAAAGTTAAATATAAATATATCTGTTAACGAGATAAAATAATTGTTAGCATGTTATGTAATTTATTATTACAAGATATATTTAATATGTTAAAAAGAAGTGTATATGGTCGATTTATTATGTTTCTCCATTATCTTTTCTTTGTTCTTCATAGATAACTTCAAAGTTATATAGTTAATAATTATGTTATTTAGTTAAACAAAAACTTAGAAATAAATCTATATGTTTATATGTAATATAATAATTGTTAGCTTGTTACGAAAACATGTAGCCAGTTAAATAGGATATTTGTCTTCCTGTGAAATCTGTTATGAATTTTATTAAATCATTAGTGAATCTTTTTAAATCTTTACAAAATCATATTTTTCTGGTTTGGTTGCAGATCATCGAAGGAAAAAGGTTTGTCAGCTACATGAAGTATAGGCTACGGCATGCTCAAACATCTAAACAAATTTAATGTATGCTAGCAACACGAAGTATATGTTTTGTATGACTACATGTACGAACTATATGTGGTTATGTCACCAAATACATAACCATAAAATTATTACAAGAGAAATGGTATATTATATCACTTAAATAGCATCATAAATATAAATAATATTAATTTAAATTAATTACTGATAAATGATACAAAATATATATTTTAAAATCACTTATCAAAACTGATATTTTTATTAACTTATTCTATATCATTTTAAATTCTTTGATACAAATATAAATTAGTTTACATCCTTTTTAAAAATTGATATGAAATATAGATGTAAACTGATATGGATTTTTATAAATTTTATTAAAGTGATGTGTAATAAGTTAATAAAAACATCAGTTTTTATAAGTGATATTATAAATAATATTTTGTATCATTTATCATTAAGTAATTTAAATTAATATTATTTATAGAAATGATATTATTTAAGTGAATTAATATCATTTAATTTTATAAAAATGAAATATTAAATTAGTATCGGTAATGTTAATATTAAATATCAGTAATAAAAATGAAAACAATACTAATTTAATAATTTAATCTTAATATCAATTTATTCTAATTTAAAAAAATTAAATTTTGTTAATTTAATATCAGTAATGAAAATGAAATCTTAAATTGGTATCATTTGTATATAAAATAAAATTGTATTAGTATCACTTACAAAATGATAGAAAATTAAAAATATTTAAATCATAGATCAAATTTAATACTAATATCAACATTATAAAATAATTTAAATTAATATTATTTTTATAAATGCTGTTATTTATATGACTTAATGATAAATGATACCCAATATATTTTTTAACATCACTTATAAAAACTGATGTTGATATTAACATATTCCACATCACTTTAATAACATTGATACAATATCATTTTTCATCAATTATATTTCTTTTCAATTTTCAAAAATGATGTAAAATGATATAGATTTGTATCAATTTTTAAAAAATCATGTAGAATAAGTTAATAAATATATCGGGTTTTATAAGTGATTTTAAAATATATATTTTGTATCATTTATCAATAAATATTTAAATTAATATTATATATATTTATGATGCTATTTAAATGATGGAATATACTATTTTCTTGTATTAATTGTATGGTTGTGTAGTTGGTGGCATAACCACATATAGTTCGTATATGTAGTCATGCAAAACATATACTTTATGTAGCTAGATATACATTAAATTTGTTCAGATGTTTTAATATTCTGTGGCCTATACTTCGTGTAGATGACAAACCTTTTTCCATCATCGAAAGTGAAAGATAGAGGAGAGAGTACATAGAGTCACATATGTCAATTGGTTAAGGCTAAATCTGTCTTTTACGTCTAAATCTGTAATATTCTGTATGATACCATGAGTTACTTTTCAACTTTACCAATGTTGCAAATACGGTCAGTTCTTTTACCATGTAGCTAATTGTCTCTAGTTTTAACTAGTAAATATTATGTGAAGCTCTATGCATATACATGTGTCAAATTAGCTACTTAAGCTACATTCCTCACTGTCACTATAGCCAAGACTTGTGTTTTTTTTTTTTTTTTCAACAAAGGCTTTGAAGCCAAGACTTAGGTTCAAAACATAAACAAGAATGTTTTTTACGTTGTACTTCTATAAATTTCATATTTACAACGTTCTTAACTCTGTTATAAAAAATCTTAGTAAAGAATCTGTAGATATATAAGCAGATCTGCAAAAAAAAAAAGAGTGTTTTAAATCATTTATTTTATTTATTTGTATTAATTATAAATGATGTAAAAAAAATTTACTGTGTTATGTGCATCATCATCAAAATACTTCCATGCAATGCTTGCAGTATAACCAACAAGCTTGTAACTCTTTTCTGGTCTACTACTATCGTATCCCATGCCACATATAAAGAATGGTCTGTCTACTACATATCGTATCCCATGGCATTTTATCAATCTCAATCAATCTACTCTGTTCCAAACCGCCACTGTTTTATATGAGTAGAAGAACCCATCGCAGGGAACTGTTTCTAAGAGGCGAAAATCCATGGACATCAACTCACGTACGTTTATATTTGGATCTTCGTCATTGAGATCATCTCAACGCTTACCGAATAAACCTTAGAATCGGTATATAACATGAACTCTAAGCGTGAGCGAGCACATGCGAAGTGGTTGTTAATGAATATCTTATCGTTGAAAAGCGCGTTCCATTGTTTTCAAACGGCTCTGAAGCGAAGGAGAGATAGAGGTGGAAGTTGAACCCTAGTGAGTATCTCTTCCTCTAACTCTAATGGAAGCTTTCTCGACACCATTAGGGTTTTCTTTTCTGTTTTTTTTTTTNTTTTTTTTTTTTTTTTTTTTTTTTTTTTTTCTTATCTTAGTAAAGAATCTGTAGATATATAAGCAAACCCAATTTAAGGTCTGCCGAGGTTAGCGCTTTTTATATAGGGAAAACAAAAATTGAAATCTAACGGTTGTGGTTTAATTTGTAGAGATAGATCACTGTTTCTCAACGTACGGCTAAGATTTGATCGAATGTTAATGTTATAATCAAGACCATATTTTGTGTAATAGGTTCATCTTTTAATTCATTTGAAGACGAAATTGAAAAAATAATTTGCATCACAAAATTCCTAGAGCTCATCCATGAGCCGGGTTTCTCAAAAATATAATGCATTGAGCACTAAAGTTTTCTTGTTATCATCTTTATGTGTTTATCTACAAATTTGACATTCAGAAAGTCTTACTGACACCATGCTATAGTCAAAAGCATGAAAAATAAACAAACTAACAGCGGGAGCCATTATTTACAGAGTGAGTTTAGCAAAAAGATATACATGTGACCTCTACAATCACTCTTGCTAAAAGAATTATGACGTGGCTTCCAAATATAGCTTAAAAAAGAAGGACATTAAAAAAGAATGACATTGCACATATGATTCAAAAAATATTAACTTTCCCTTGAAGTTAAAAGAAATACCATAGAATGTCCTCTAATAATACTGAAATTAGTTTACCCTCACTGACACCTTTTATCACATGACTATTCACAACACAAAGTCGTATATAGCCTTTCCATGCGAGTGGGTTTTGTTTGCGTGTAATGTGGTGATGTAGTGGAGATCACACTCATGGTTTTGGAGTTTTAGATTATTTGGTATTTTTGTTGTAAATTACTGGTCCACACAAAAATATCTGACGAAAAAAATAAAGAAAGTGAAAAGGCTCTTCTCTTCATGTTTATAGAGTTTTTTAGTTTTGCTACAGTAAGGCAAAGATCTCCGTTTCTATTCGAATCTATAGATTTCTGCAAGGTTCAACTTCAGGTGTGATTTAATTTATATCAATTTCCACTAAAATCTCAAAAAAAACTTTTTATAACTAGTTCAACTCAATCGTTTGTCCCGTAAATCTAAACGCATATTGGTCTTTCTGAGACTGTCTTGTTTATTAATGATATAAAGTTTGTTTTTTTCTTGAAAAGTTTTTTTTTTTTCGTATTCGAAGAATTTTCTACCGTATATATATAGTCTCACACGTTTGTCTACTCATACTTTCAAATCTTTTGTTAAATCCACAATTAGTATACGAAAATTTTGATGGACTGAGATTAAATACATTAAAAAATACAAAACTATGAATGAATAATACACATTATTTATTTTATGTAGTTAAATAAATAAATAAAATACCCCTCGCTTTTCATTTAAAAAGATGAGAGAGAAGATCATAGAACGGCAAATAAAGAGTCTCAATACGACATACGCTAAAACATGCCCAGGTTGTTACCTGCAATTCGTAGTCGTACAAAAATCATTTATTACGTTCAAACGACTGTAACGTGACTCACTTTTTATATTCATATTAGATTTTTAACCCGCGCTACGCGTGGACCTATATTAATAATTTTATTTAATATTCTAATAACTTTAGTATTATCAAACTTCGTTGTAAAAATGTATGTAAAAACGATTTGCTATTTTCTGCTACTTGTACTTGTTTATTAAATTATAGATTTTATTAAGTAAAACAATAATCAACCAATTTTGAAAAGAGAAAATATAGGTTACATTTGCATATTGATCTCGATTTACATATTATTTTTGAAATTATCAATTGATTCATCTTATTAAAATATTAATTTATTTAATATCATCTTACATAAGAATTTGTAGGAGCTTCTGAAACGTATTAGAATTTTGAAAGTTGTTTTCTCAGTTGTTAACTACGTGTAAGAAAATTAGTATATCACTAACATAACACGCTGCTTTAAATGTTGGATATATTATTATAAAATATTACAATTTTATCAAAATTTCATGGCGTTTTTGTTTGATAATTAGAATCTACAAATATCGTTATTTGGTAGAAATCAACATAAAATTGAATGTTTATATCGTAGATATTGTCGTTTGACAGAAACTGGCAGAAGATATATTAGATATATTTATATATTTTCTTCATTTCTTCATAAAATTCAACATAAGAACATATCATAAACTTTTCTCTTTCAATAGTATGACAACATGATCAGTCTGAACCAATATTTTTTAAAGTGAATTGAATTAGAAACCGCTGAGAAATAACTTTATAGCTTGTTGTGTTGTTACTGGCCAAAAATTTTTTATTATTGTATACTACGTCGGTCTTTTTTTCCTTTATTCTTTTTTTTTTCTTCATCTTCGCTCGTCTACCCTAATCTTCTAATTTGTTTTTTTTTTTGTTTTGCGCTTATTTTGCTTCCTCTTTTTTATTTTTGTTAGGTTTCTTCTCCTCTGTTCTTCTTTGATTTTTTATTTTTCAATTTCATCTTCGTGGTTTCTTAATTTGATGTTTTCGTCTTCATCTTTGTTCTTCTTTGGTTTCATTTTTTTTGTTTTTCTATTTTGGTATTTTCATCTTCGATATTCTTTGTTCTCATCTTCTTTCTGCACTTCTTCCATATTTTCTGCATATGTCATTTTGCAGTATGAGTTTGTAATTCAGCCACTTTTCTCATAAAACTTGTGGCAATCGTCCTGTCATCAGAACTCCTTCAAGGTGCAACAAAGATGATTACTTTTCCCCCAATTGTTTTATTGTCTACTCCTTTCTACCATTGGATATTTTTGCATTAGTAGAAGGTTTATAATCGTTTCCTTTTTAAGTATTGTGGTTTACATTAAAATAAAATTCTCTTTAAGGCTGTGAAGGATGTCGATGAATGAGTGATGTCCGAAGTTCACTTAAGAAAGCAACCTCTTTGTTTGGCATGCATTATAATCTGGAACACAAAATATTATTTTGATGATGCAACTTGGAATGTTTTTTTAGACAAATGTGGTGCGAGATGGATTATCAAATCTCCTCTGAACTCTCCTCTGCTCTATAGAAGTGCAAGTATATTGCTTACTTCTTCAGCCACTATTGTTAAAACTTTTGTGATGAATTAAGCGTTATCTAGTGTGCTAAACTCAAATTTTTCTTCTCTCAATGTAATTTTACATTGGGACTCGCAAAACTTGATATCTCTCATCATCTCATATGGAACTACACATGAACTCAAATGTCTTATGCACGAGCAATATTTGTTTTTCTTTTGTTTCTATCTCCTTTTATATTATATCTAGATTATGTAATGTTTGTTTTGAAAAATTCTTCAGTTATTAGGGTGTAACTTTCTCTTTTTATTTTATTTTTTGTAATTCTCCAAATATTTTTGTATAAATCTTTCAAACCTAGTTACTAAATTGACTTTAAGTTTAACAAAAACCGAAGAACTATATTTAATTACTTTGGACTTGTAAATTATTTAATTTAAAACTGGTTATATTTTGATTTATATCATATATATTAGATTTATTAAAAAAATTATTAATATTAAGTTATATTCTTTTTTGTTGGTATTAGAAATAT
>OVBJ01001778.1:0-24075 GCA_900406535.1 Noccaea bulbosa | reverse complement strand
AGAGAGAGAGAGAGAGAGAGAGAGAGATGAAAGAAACGACCATAATTAATCTTGGTGATCATGTGTTTCTTGTTTTCAACTATAGAAGCTGTTCCCGCATCAGTGTTGGATTACACTACGGGCGAACCGATTGTCAGGTATGGTAGTAGTGGGTTTGTTCTCAAAGCCTTTCTTAACGAAACAGATTATTACGTTGATGACATGGAGCAAGATTATTATGTGCGCCTCAGATTGGGACAACGGCCATTACGCTTTATTCGCGTGTTCAGGGTAGACGCGATTCTAAATGATAAAGTAGCAGTATCAACACCATATCTCATGATGTTCAACGATACTGTAGATTTTTGGGGTTTGGACCAAAGAGAGTCAAGAATAAGCCAAATCGACGCGGCCATCTTCGTAATAAGAAGTTACACGGAATTCATTATCGAGGAAACCAAGGAGAGTCGTGTTTACCGCCGGTTGGTTTTACAACCTTTAATCTTACTACGGTGATGGATACCGCTACTAAGAGGTTTTACCTGACTGCATTCCCGGAGAATCCTGATCCGGTCACATTTCCCGCCGCCGTCAACCTACAGCATCTCCGATTCACGTTCCATAAGCCTTAAGCAAAGGCACCTCGCTATTTGTCTTGTTTCTCAAGCACTATAGTTATTTTTCCAATTTTGAGAATAATCCAAGCATGGTTGAAACAATATCATANTTTTTTTTTTTTTTTTTTTTTTTTTTGGTGTGTTTTGTGCGATCATCGATCATGTGGTTGTTACGTTGAAACAGTATTTGTATTATTATTCCGTTTCAAGCAAAGAATAACAATATTTGTATTCTTATTATGGATGTGTTTTTAAATTCAAGAACTCGTTTTTTTTTTTGTAAAAGGATTTAAGACTCTCTCTTGTTAATTTTACACTTTTTCTTCCTTTTTTTAGTCGGTTGGTTAACAAAAAGTGTTAATTATTTTAGGATTTCTTTTTGTTTTACAAACTACAAAGAATGTTAGTTTATATTTCCAATCCAATCTTTTGAAATAAAAATTAGTTTTAGCCTTTTTTGAATAGTTTTAGCCCTACGATTTTAGTGTACTTCTTAGAATAATTTTTTTTATTACATGTTGATATATAAAAGGGATAAACATAATTTTTAATATTTTTTTTTAATGTAATTAAGAAACTAGAATGACATTTTTGGTTAAACGTGTGTGGTATTAGCTTATCAGGTTTCACGCCACTTTGGAATTACCATGCAATTTAGTTTTTTCATAAAAGATACATTCAAAATTATTAGATGTTCGTTAAAAAAATTATAACTAGTAAAATATAGTTTTTTCATGAAAGATACATTTCATGTTTATCTAACAAAATTTTTGAAAATAACAAGAAAATTTTAAGATTATTTTGGTATTTAAGATTATCCGGTTCATTTTGGTTCTTCCCTAACTTCGGTTCGGTTGGGAAATTTGCCCAGGCCTTCAACCGTGTACCAAAGAAAACCGTTTAAAAGAACATGTATTTCGGACCGTCCTTGAATGAATAATCTTTACTAGTACTGCGCTACTGCGCAGGGATATATATATTTTTTAAATTTAATTTAGTTTATGAACAATCTTTACTAGTACTGCGCTACTGCGCAGGGATATATATATTTTTTAAATTTAATTTAGTTTATGTTATTTATGTTTCTTAATTCATTACATTTATATTATGAGAGAATAGGCATGCATGAAATTTTTAACACATACCCGAAAACTCAAACTAAATAGACGCGTAATTACCGTACGCAACTGATTTTGGGTATAAAATAAAACACCCGATAGATAAATTATTTGATACATGTGGGTATCAGATATATCCGAACCGATACTCGATCGGGTACTCAAATTACCCAAATGGGTATTGTAGATTATTTTTGATATTATAGATATATATATTTTTTTGTTTTTTGGATTTTTTTCGGGCTTTTGAGATATATTTCCAATTATTTTTACCCGATCAATTAATAGATTTGATTTTTGGTTTGACTGAACTATTTGTTTTAAATTGTTATATTCTTGTATTCAAACAGTTTTTTTCTCTTATTTTTTAAACCAAACTTTTGTTTTTTTTTTTTCTATTCTTGTATCTAAATAATAATAATAGTATTTGTTCAAAAAAAAAAAAAAAATAATAATAGTATACTTCTCAGTTAATAATAGTATAGATATCCACACGCATCAAAATTTTAATCGTCGTCTTCCAAAATTTTCTTCACCCAATCTCCTCCGATCTATTTTCCGATCCCGGCGTCGTATCTCTTATTCCCCGTTCATTTCTCAGGTCTCGTCTGCCTCTTTATATAGTTTCTTCCTCATTCCTCTTTTCTGATTGCGATTTTGCTTTCTAGTTTAAGATATTTTTATAATCCTAATTTTTGTGCTTCATCAATCGCTTCTGCTCCGGCGAACTCTTCGATCACCTGAATTGTGTTCAAATCATTCGTCATTTTTCCTTTTCTATTGCGATCCGTGAATCTCTTCTTTTTTCCCCCTAAACCTCGTGATTTTCCTGTATCGCGATCTAGCTCGGAGTACACCATATGTTAGGGTTTATGATTGTTTTATACATCAATCATCGTTCCTCTTTTGAATCGCCGAATAATTTCAGTGCCCAAGTCTGGTTGGATGATTTTTGGCTGTTGAATTTTGTTCCACTTTATTATGTGATTTGGGGCTAGTATTCTTAGGTTTACGGAAGAATCAGAATTGGATTTCATATCATTAAGGTTTCATCATCATCATTTGTGTTTGCTGATTCTGCAGAATTCGTTTTTGTAGTATTCACTTGGAACAATGAGTGAAGTGTTCAACGGATACGAGCGGCAATATTGCGATCTCTCGGCCAGTCTTTCGAAGAAATGTTCCTCAGCTGTTGCGCTTGATGGAGGTAATAAATCGAAATCTCTAAAGGTGCCTTACCTTCCTTAGATAATCGTAGACAAAAGCAAAAAGTTTAGCTAGTGAATGTAACAATGAACGAATCAGAGATGTTTTGGTTTGTGTTTGATACAGAATACTGTGTTTTGTAGATCTTTTTAGTATGTGTAGATCATCATCATCATCATCATCATCATCATCATTGTTCTGTTGATTGCATAGCTGTAGATGCATTGTTGATACTTGGCTGATTGATTTGCAGAACAAAAGAAGCAGAAGCTCTCTGAAATCAAGTCTGGGCTAGAAAATGCAGAAGCATTGGTATGTGATTGGTTTATATATCGAATGGAATATAGAGGTTTCTCTATTGTCCACTTTTTTCACTTTTGACAATGCTCTCTACTTTTTATTATCCACCAGATTAGGAAGATGGATCTTGAGGCAAGAAGCCTTCCACCAAATATTAAGTCTAGCCTCCTTGTCAAACTCAGAGAATTCAAGTCTGATCTGAACAATTTCAAAACCGAAGTAAAGAGAATCACAACTGGAACCTTGAACGCTGCTGCTCGAGACGAGTTGCTTGAAGCTGGTATGGCTGACACCAAGACGGTATGTAAACGACTCAGGACTCATTAGTATTCTGTTCAATTTTTACTCTTTGCTAGTAAAACAGCCTTTTGATTTCTTTGAGGTCAGGCTTCAGCTGATCAGAGATCAAGATTGATGATGTCAACCGAACGTTTGGGTCGAACCACAGACAGAGTCAGGGAAAGTCGTAAAACGATGATGGAGACTGAAGACATCGGCGTTTCGATCCTCCAAGACTTAAACAGTCAGAGACAATCTCTCCTACGCGCACATGACACGGTATGTTCTCTCTGCAACACTTTTCTCTTACGCTTTGTCTTTTATCTATCTACGTGATATCGGTATTGGCTCTAACCAATATTTAGAACTCTGATACAGCTTGATGGAGTAGACGATAACGTTGGAAAGAGCAAGAAGATCTTGACAGGCATGACGAGGAGGATGAACAAGAACAAATGGACCATTGGAGCCATTATCACCGCTTTGATCGCCGCCATTATCATCATCTTGTACTTCAAACTCAAGTAAGCCTCTGTAACTAAACCTCGACCAATATATCTGTCACTGAACAAAAATGGTGTGCTCGTTTGTGAATCTTTTTTTGTTTACTCCGTTCTTCTCTGTGTGAAAAGTTGTCTTTGCCACCTTTGTATTATTACATTAAGCAAAGTCAAGTGTTTGTTTGCGTTTGCGTTTACATTTATACCAATTCGGATCCAGAGAAGTATATACATTGTTATACATCGAGATTAATTAAAAACTAGTCGTGTATTTTTCTTTCATTTCTGAAACTGTTATAATCAGCGAGCAAGCTCGCAATAACCTTATGCTTCGTCTTATCAACTAAACCGGTCAAAACATGTAAAAACGCCATTAGAAAACAGAGATCATCATGTATATAAACCAGAAGCATTGCGTTTTGAGTCTTGCAAACGCGTTTAAATAGTTTAGTTTCTAACCGCATGAGCCACACGTTTCTCCTAACATCTTCGGGAACTGGCTCGAGAACCGAAGGAAACACGAAGCTTATCCTCCAACTACTCATCAAACAAACCTGAAAAATTCACCAAAAGCATCAAAATACACAATTTGACACTGATGCTTATATGTGTACATACCATTTTAGAGAGAGAAGAAAGACCTGAGGAGACTCGTGCAAACGAACATCTGTAGATATTTTAGATGAATACGTGGAAGGTTTTACGGGTGACAACTGACACTTCACTCTCCGCCGTTTTGATCTGAGCTCCGTCACCACCGGCCGGTGTCTTCCGAGTATCGCCGTTGAGCTTGCAGCCATAACAACCATTTATATATCTCTCAAAGATTAAATATTTGAGTTTTCCCACAGTTCTTTTTCTCTATGTATACTTTCAGAGAAAAATATTGCGTCTTGCTTTTCTCTATAAAACGTTTTGAGACTTTTGTAAGGACTGAGAAAGAGAGATAGAGTTTAAATTTGTCACGGTAAATATTTGGAAGCTAGTGGATATTGAGAATAAACAGAGTCTCCATTGCATCAAAGAGTATCTGTGGAGAAGAAACAGAGTCCGCATTGCATGAAAGCATACATATCAAGCAGAAACAGAGCCTGTTGCATCAAAGTCTACAAATCAAAGCAGAAATAGAGTCTTGAATGCATCAACGCGTATCTAGCAACCAGAAACAGAGTCTTCGATGCATTAAAGCGTATATTGCAAGCTGAAACAGAGTTTTGAATGCATCAAAGCGTATATATTAATAAGAAACAGAGTCTTCAAGCATCAATGCGTATATAGCAACCAGAAACAGAGTCTTCAGTGATCTTGTTATGGGCAGGAGACAGAAACCAACAGTAGCTTTGTCAGTGTTATCATAGAAACTCAGCGCATAACGTCGAAGAATCTCGACATGTTTTCTCGCCAAGGGCATTTTTGGTTACTCCTTTAGTTTCCCTTTGCAAATAGCTATAAGCTTAATTTTTTAGTCCAATATAGGACTTATATATTTTAATAGGCCTTGAGTTTGGAGTCAACAATAAATTATCACACAGATGAACAAAACACCCAAAAACTTAACCCGTAGTACAATAAGATCATCACACAGATGAACAAAACATCCAAAAACTTAGCCGTAGTACAATAGACCGGATATTTAAGAGAAAGATTAAGGTTTTTAATAGACTAGATTAACATTAGGTAAGAGAGAAGAAACGAACATTGTTGAGAGATGAGTCTTCTTCAGCGTAGAGCATGATAGTTGAGGATCGTTGCAAATAATTCCACTATCTCATAGAACAGATGCTCCAAAGCTTCCAGAGAAGCTGAATCCGAACGCTCAATCACAGTATCAATAATACGGAGATCACCTTGGATTAAATTGCTGATTGAAGTACAGTCAGCTGCAAGCTGCCGCTGTATTGTCCATGGTGGATCAATCTGTGGGTAAGACTGAAGACCTCTAGCAGGCATGACCACGGCAGAAGGATTGGACAAAATCCACTCCTTTGTACTTGACCGAATGTAGTTCAAAGAGTGGAACATAGACCATGAGTGTTGAATATACTCTACTCGGGGAAGCTGTGAGATGTTGACGATCATGGCTCTAGCTGTGCTCTTTAGCTTCATCTTCAGGAGCTTGAAGCCCTCGGCAACGATGAGTGGTTCCATTGCAAGTCTGAAATCGCCCAAAAAGCCTTCCACAAAGTAGGTTCTAGAACTGAGATCAGCAGGTAGGATACTGTAGTCTTGAACACTTTCATGCATCAGAAGAAGGTCACTGTGCAATGTCCCGATGACCACACGACAATCATTAACCATATCCTCTAAAGTTGCTACTTCACCATTGATGAGATCAGGAGCAGGCACTGCATAACTGTCCTCTAAAGCCAAAACACCCAGTTTCGTTCTTGCTCGTTGCTCATGCAATGTACGCCTAATGGTTCTCACAGATTCGAGAGACAATGTTGCATCAATCTAGGAATCGAAAGAATAAAAAATTACTAAAGAGTTGTAGCTTAAATGAAGAAAAACTTTACCAAAACATCACTGAAAATCGTACCTGCTCAAACCCGTCGACGATTCTGCTTACTCCACCCAGATAGATTTGTTTGGCACTAACAATCGCGGCAACGATCGCTTCCCTCAAATTTTCGGACATTTTCTTCTATGCGGCAGAAGCTCAGGAGTCACAGGTCTCACTCAGAAAGACTCGGGACCAGTTCTCTGTCAAATTAGGGTTTTTTTTAATGTAATGTTAAATCGATTTTCCTCGGCTTTGGGCTTTTTGATTAAAATACAAAATAATACATCAGCTTTGGGCCCATTGACTCTTTGCTTGTCGTTCTTTGACCTTTGTTTCCCATGCTTGGGTTGTTGTTGTCTCATGCATGTGATGTGACCTTTGATTGAACAAATAAAATATTAGATGACCAAAAAGAAACTCTTTTCTTTAGTTATCTTTTAGGGTCAATGAGCTCAAAAACCCAAAAAGCTATAGTATTTGCAAAATGAGTAAGTATAGTAATACGTAGTGTATTGTCGTACGGTTTGCTGTGTTTAATCACAATAATAACCCTGAAAATGTTAGCGGCACAACTTGGTTACGTGTGCAAGGAATATGATTATTATCCTTCAAAAGCGCGTGTTGTGTTGTACATTATCATTGGTCGGTTTGTGTTGTTTAGTGAGGCGCGTGTGTTGGCATATGAATGGTTGGTTTTTCTTGATGGTGCGTCTTTCTGTCATCGAGTATAACGAAAAGTGTGGGGAAATTAAAAGAAAATTGTTGTAATTTTGCATGTAATCATTGAAGTTCATTACGTAGGTTATAGGGGAGGAGTCCCTTGAGGAACATGTGTTGCTTTCACGCCACAAACATGCATTTAATGCTTCGATTTGTTCAAGAATTTTTATCATCATTAGCCTTGTATCTATCTGTGTATTTCTGCATGTATCGATAAGCTGATATCATTAGTCTGCTATATAAACCAGTAACAATGGACGGAAGGGTTAACAAACAATTTACAGAACTCTAAGAAAACTTGCAGTCGAGAAAGAGTAGTCTGAGATTGCAGCATCTGAAGGTATGCCTTTTTGTTCGTGAATGCACTGCAATTAAATTTGTCCATGTTCTCGTTGTGTTCGCATTTACTCATTGCAGATAATGTTTTCTCGTTCGCATGTCCGCATTTACACATCGCAGAAAATGTTTCCTCGTTCGCATGTCTGCATTTATGATAAACAACATGGTCATTAAATGTGTCGACTTTTGTGATGTGTAAAGGTTTTTTAAACATTGAGTATATGTTGTCCATGTTTACCCAAGTACGGCCAATTGTAGAGTTGTAACTAGCTACGGTTTTTGTTATGTTTTCAGGTTACATCATGGGTCGACTTGTTCGTCTGGCGCACGGCGTTTGGGAGAAAAATGGAAGTGGCGAGTGGAGTTTCCTGGACGTCGACGCTGACTCAAATTTGTCAGTCAAATTGCAAGAGAACGACACGTACGAGAAGCTTGTTGGAGCGGTGAAAAGGAGATTTTACGTCGGAGCGGAGACGATGATGGCGCTGACATACCAATATCCGCTTTGGATGCTCCAGGCGGAAGGGAAAAGAACACCACCGGTCGACTTTAACGAGGACGGAGACGTGGAGCTCTTCATGGCTGTTCATGTTGACTATCCGGATCTAGAAATATGTATAACAATCGGCACATACCACGTGGAGCGCTATCTGTTCCAGAGGAGAAGTGGATACGACTTCGGTGGAGGGTCGCGTGGTGTTGGAGGTGTATCAGCAAGTGTGGGCGCCCAACAGGTTGTCTGTGGTTGTCCACCGGTCGAATATGGTGCTACACCTGGACGTGTGGGTGTGCAACCTGTTGTTTACGAAGGTAATAACAATGTTGGTGATAGTAATCGACAATTACTATCGGCATGTGGTGGGGTTGACGACGTTATGGCTTTTTGGGAAGGACTTGTTGGAGACGGCGTCATAATGGCGAGCGAACGCGTGTTGAAGGAAGTTTGCAGTGAGGAGGAGCTTATTGTTATGAACCTATGTCACCAGGCTTTGATTGTGGGACCCCCGGGTCCTACCGTTGTGCTATCTGGCGGTGAAGGATCGTCGACTGGGTCATCCGGTGCTGTTCGAACGCCTGAGTTGGGCGTTAGTGAGCCGGGGTTCGATAGCGGAGTTGCTAATTTGAGGTTGATGACTCCAACATCTGGAGGTAAACCGTTAACTTTTTATTAATAAAGCTATCTCAATGGTTGTCGCTATAGTTAGTTAGTTATCTGTAAAATTTGGGATTCCCTGAAAATACTACCAGATGCTGACTACACTCTTCATATTTCAGCCAGGATAGCTACCGCGGTCCAACAGGGATCGTCTTCTAGGAACATCAGTGTTCAACATGTGGCGGGGCTTGATAAAGGGAAAGGGATCATGTTAGGGGGTGATGTCCCGGTTGGGTCGGCAGCTGCTGTCCCGGTAGTGATACCTGATGTGGATCTGGTTGGGAGAACATCCCCCATAGTGCACGATCTATCTCCGGACGATAGCAGTGAGGGTAATGAGGGTAATGGGTGATCGCCTTTTCAACTGTCTCGTTTTAATTCTAACAAATGAAAAATAACAACTGTTTTGTTGATATGAAATCTAATAATATGTTTGTACATATAATGTATGATTTAAAATTTTATTGGTTGGTTGTATTAAAGATGTGTATCCTTCTCAATGTAGATGATGGCATTGGGCTGGGAACTGGCGATCTATACGTTGGGATGCAATTTTAGGACAGGGAAGCTTTTAAGCTGTACATGGCTCTGTTTGCAATAACTCACAAATTCCGCTACCATAACAAGAACTCGACGCCAAACGTGATGATACTGGAATGCAAAGGTGCAAATTGTAGGTGGAGGGTCTACGTGGTTAAGCTGAGTGGTTCCGAATGCTACCAAGTGAGGCGTGTGAGGCCAGAACACATGTGCTTCGTCGACGAAAGGTTGCATTATGGTAGGCATGCTACAACATCGGTGATTGGCGACGTAATGCGGAAGAGATACAACGGGAATAGTGTGGGCCCAAACCCAAATGATGTGATGGAACTGATGCGTGATAACCATGGCGTTCCCATCTCCTACTGGAAAGCATGGAGGTCGAGAGAGGTTGCTTTAGACAGAGCCAATGGGATGAGTAGTTCTTCCTTTTTAAAGTTGTCAATCTACTTGCATCAATTAGTTGTATCTAATCATGGGACAGTAGTTGCGCTTGAGACATCGCCAATTGATGGTGTCGGGCAAAGGTTTCGTTACCTGTTCTTCGCACTGGGTGCTAGTGTGTTCGGGCTGCCGTACATGCGGAAGGTGATTGTGATCGACGGGATGCATCTGAAAGGGAAGTACGGTGGTTGCCTTATTACGGCGAGTTGTCAGGATGGCAACTATCAGATATTCCTGGTGGCTTTCGCAATAGTAGACGGGGAAAATGACAGCTCCTGGACATGGTTCTTCAGTAAGTTAGTAGGCATAGTTCCAGACAGTGACGACCTCGATTTTATCTCCGACCGGCACAATTCAATTTACGCTGGAATGAGCAAGGTTATAATGCTAATTTATTTGTTAAATAGCTAACTATTGGTGTTATCATTGTTTTTGTGTGTTAGCATGATAACATTTAAACATTACCTCTAACAATCTGTGTTATTCTGTAGATTTACCAGCGAGCAAAGCACTGTGCATGTGTCCTCCATCTGCAACGTAACATACAGACCATTTTCAAGAAGAAACAGCTGGGTTTTATGGTTTCCTGTGCAGCAAGGGCGTATCACCTGCGAGAATTCTACATGCACTTTAACGAGATCAAAAAAATGAGTGTTGGTTGTGCGGATTACCTTTTGGGGATCGGATTTGAGCACTGGGCTCGTTCGCATTTCTCTGGTACGAGGTACAACTTGATGACAAGCAACATTGCAGAATCGCTAAATGCTGCGTTGGGTGGAGCTAGGGGATTCTCAATTGTTCCGCTAGTGGACTACATCAGGGGCACGCTGATGGGGTGGTTCCAGCAAAGGAGAGAGAAAGCGAATAAAGAAACTGGGACGCTAACCCCAAAGGCACAGGAACTGCTTTCGAACAAGTTTGAGATGTGCGGTGGTTATGGAGTTCGGCAGATAAATGAAACTGAATTTGAGGTACGTAACAAGGAAGGTGCCCCCTTCCATGTCGACCTCTCGCGGAAGAGCTGTAGCTGCTGTGAGTTCGATATGCTGCGAATTCCATGCGCCCATGCAGTTGCGGCTGCGGTAAGAGCAAAGAGAAGGGTGGACTCCCTAGCAGATGATCCTTACACGACCGCCTATTGGAGGCTAGCTTATGCGCATAGCATATATCCTGTTGAGGACGTGACGGATGAAGACCATGTGGCGGACTCGCTTAAGGACCTGCATCTTGGACCGCCTACGACACGTCGCCCACCCGGACGTTCGAAGAAGCAAAGGTTCCTATCGAGGGGTGAATTCGGGGTAATATATCATTTAGTTCGATATTTTGTAGATTATACTGTTAATTTGTAATTCTGATATGCGTATTGTGTTGATGCAGGGGACTGCGCGTAGAAGGCTTACAATATGTGGACGTTGCGGTGGACTAGGACACAACAGGGCCACGCGTAGGATGCCTATCTGATGAATGTCAGACCATGATAACGGGGGTGGGGACATCGGGTGGAGTTCGATGTCGGTGTGATTTTTTGTTTTTTTTTTTTTTTATCTAGAACGCATTTGGCTAATAAGAAACCAAAATTAGTACGGGCTGTGTCTTTGTTTTTGTCATTTGTCATTTTCATGTTGACTTGCGGGTTTGGCTATGTGTTATAATGTTTCAAAACTAGGTAATTGTCCCCCGTATAATATATGGATTGCTTAGATTCGAAATTTATGGTTTTCTAATGTTCGCATTAAAATAGGTAGTCTTTAATCATTATTGTTACTCAAAATACCATATAGATCTGATAAGGTAGATAAGTTTGAAACTTATTAACCGTGTAACAAAGTTGATAGCGCTAAAAGTGTTTTATTATATGATAAAATTGACGATTATTGATAGAGGTATTGTTACCTGTTTATCGTTATCTTATTAACGATGTAACAAAAATGATATGTTGTAAATGTTTGGTAACTAGGTAATTATTCCCCGTGTCATATATTAGCTTATCTGTGTACAAAAACTCAAAGTTTCATTTGTACGTGTGCAAATGAATCTGATAAAAGTTATATAAGTTTGGAACTTATTAACCGTCTAATGAAGTTTTTGTTATATGCTAAAAATTGTCAACTATTGATAGAGGTATTGTTATCGGTATAACCACTATAAGTTTTGATTTGTGCAAATCTGGTAGGTTTGATATTAACTTATTAACGATGTAACAAAAAAATAAATACGGATAATTGTATTATTATCATTTTAACATGTCGATTATAGTTATATTTGCGGAGAGTTATATAAGTTTGGAAGTTATTAGCCGTCTAACAAACCTGATAGTGCGATAAATATTTTGTTATATGCTAAAAATTGTCGCTTATCGATAGAGGTATCGTTATCGGTATAACCACTATAAGCTTTAATTTGTGAATATAAGTCTGGTAGGTTTGGTATTAACTTATTACCGATGTAAAAAAAAAAATTAAACAGATAAATGTATTGTTATCATTTTAACATGTAGATTACAGTTATATCTGCAGATAGTTATTGATAAACGTACTGACATCTGTGTAACAAAAAAATGCGATTTGGAAATTCGTACATGGACAAAAAATGTCATAAAAGTGTGGCTTAAACAGGAATGTGTTTACACAAAAATAAAGAGTTTCCAACATGAATGTCTCCGATATAAAAGATAAGATAAAAGTGTTAGGGAAGCACATTGTCAAATTTGACATATAGTTTTAGAAGGGAAAACAAGCTACACAGCCTCGCCGTAAGCTTGAAAGAATAGTACAGCTAGTTTCTGTGCTTCCTCGGCAATGCCGTCTGGGATGATGCATTTGCAACCGTCTGTGCCAGCAATTGAGTGGGCTTGGATGAGCAACACAGTTGTAATTCCAGAATCGTTGGGGTTAGTGTTTTGGGGGACCCCTTTTGCCTTGACTATTGTGAAGGATTTTTCTTCCCTGGACGGATCATCTGGTCGGTTTAGAATGTACGGGAGCATCTGCGAGAGAGATGTAAGGTCCTGCTTCAAAGCTTTCTCTGTGCGCTTTGCGGTAATGCAGTCAAAGATCTCAATGGAAGATGAGCCCACGCAAACACAAACGCCAGCCCAGTGCTTCTTATCCACATTGAAGGGGAAATAGATACGATCAAAGGTAGGTGGGTCATCGTCGTCCAAACCGAAATAGTCCACAATTGGGTCGGCCCATTTGAATTTGCGCTTATCCTTCAAAGCGGTGCGAGAGAACTTAGACTGTTATTTGTGTAGAGCTGATACAAACTTGGTGTCGAAGAAATCAACACGCGCATCGTTTGGGCGGGGGCATATCTTCATGAACAAGTCCGATGTTTACTGCATTAGAGCATCCATCACCTGCGTTCATTGTTAAAAATAGAAAACTGTAAAAAAAATTTATAGCCTGATAATATAGTAGCATGATAATATAGTTGATAACCATATAAATACGATGTTACCGCTGTTGTGGAAAAAAAAAGATTTGGTTGATGTGCTTATGATGTACCGAACAAAAATTTGTTATAAAGACCATAACTGAGATAATACCTTCGTTGGCATGAAAGACGACCTCTCAGCGAGTAGCAGGATTTCATCGCTGTTAACTGAGCTACTATTGCCGATGAATATTAGCATGAGTATGATGAGATTGGTAAGCATAACTTCGAAAGTATGGAGATAAAGACATAACAAGATGAAAAAAAGAAATACCTCTTCTGCGCCAGTGTGACGCATAAATCGGAATACTTAGCAGAGTAATCGACGGCCGAATCTTCGCCTAACATGTTGAACGACGCTTCTTGCCCAATCTTCCTCTTCTTTGTAGGACCTACAAGGTAATCGCCAAGCTGTACAGGCTGAGACCTGCTCCTTGTACTCTTCCTTGTCCGACCCTCACGGTCAACAACTCCTAAACTGATGGTGTTGAGGTCGTCCTGATTGTTTTCATTGTCACCAATTTCATTGTTATCCTGCTGTTAAAAATCGTAACATTTAAAATATCAATATTTCCATGCATACTTTGTATTACTCAGTTACTTTATAGGTTATGATGTTAACAATTCCCCATCATATTAGGACAACTAAAGAAATGGTCATTTACCTTTGTATGCCCTGCGGCCGTAAGGTCGCCAACAACACCTGAAATGATTTCTGCGGCGTCCTGATTGAGGCTCGAACGATGGGGTTCCTGGTCCTGCTGTACAGTATACTGAGATGGGGGACCGTCAATCTCTGATGAGATTACATTATTCCGGAGGTAATTGTTAAGTGCACCAACAATAGCTGCCTGTATAGAAGCCATCTTTCGGTCAATCGCCTTGTCGATGATATCTACAATACCGGATGTACCATCGGCAATCTGGTTCAGCTTCACCGAGCTTTGTGACATCTTCTCATCCAACGCCTTAATAGATGCTCCTAATTTATCAGAAACTAATTGAGCTACCATGTTAGGATCCGCGGGAGTCTGTCTGTAAGCATCAACATCCACAGCGGCAGATTGAGTGGTATCGGTGTGTTCGGTTGTTTTCTCTTTCTCTTTCTTTTCCTTGGCGTCTTTCCTCTCTACCCTAATACGCTCAAGATCAGCCGCCGACACACCGCCCACGAACATTTCCCTTGTGAAAGGGACTCCATCAACAATCATGGTGACCATGTTGTCCACCTGACCACACAAGTTCGTGGTCCGCTATCAGGTTGGCCGGATCATCCGGGATAATGCTATGGACAAGAGCCTGGTTGAGACAAGTGCATAATTGTTAGTCCGGGGTATAACAACTACCATGTTAGAGTGCTAACATCCAAACTTCGAGTTAACATAGATATAGGGGAAGTTATCTATCCAACTATCTATTTTCATCTACACCCTCCTATATATTAAGTTAATCTGTCATTGCTGCTACGTTTGTATTAATGAATGTTACCTTGCTGGCTTCATCAACCTCTCGAGCGTGGCCAGGGCTCAAGCTGAGCTTATGTGACGCTGCCCCTGCATTTTTTTGTTCTGGGCTTGCATTCTTATCTTGCGGGTCGCCTATGCTTTCACCTCCTTCTTCGACATCACTGTCCTTTTCAGATTCCGATTCGAGATCGTCTATCTGAACAACCTAGGTGAGTGCGGGGACTGCTTCGATAATTACCATTTGAAGTGCTTGTACGAAGCCTTTAATCGCAACAGTGCTCTGAGATAAGGCGATGACATCTTTGGATTTGATTGACTCTATCAGTTTTTCGAACGCAAGTCGTCTCCATGGGCAGTCAAAGAACTCGTCAATGTCCCGGATAAGCTCCGCGTGCTCTTTGATAATCTTCGGTTTGTGGGAACTTGGACAGAGAACATCGGATGTAAATGCAAGACAGGCGTATTTCATCCTGATTCCCGGATCAGTAACTTTTCTTCGTTTCAGCATTCTCAGTGCGGTCTCGACAGACAAGCTGGGCAATAGGCCGAACAGCTCGCCCCAGTACGGCTTCTGCTTCACGAGATTAGTCTTCTTCTTGTGTCGCTTAGGATACTGTCCGCACTGTAGATCGGTGACTATTGCAAACTTGCGTAGTGATACCCTGATGGGTTTGCCGGCGAATATAAACCATAACTCGTGTTTTTTTGAAACATTGAGCATACGGGTTATGATGAACTGCCCGAAGCTCTCGGAGAATGCTGGTTTTTCAGACGTTGCAATCAATTTTCCGAATTTGGATCTTCTTAGCGAATTGATTTCTTCAACACTTAAAGCGTTAAGTATGGAATCGATACTCTTGGGTTTATGGTAGGAGTTGACTCTCTCTCCCGTCGGTTCTTGGCCAGCGGTGAACATTCTCACCGGGAGGCGGTTGATATATGCATCGGAATCGTCCATCGACATCGGCGAATTTGATGAGGAAAAAACTTTTAAGGCGATATTGCCGTAGTTATTTAGTGGAAATAACTGTAGAAAGAGGACTTTTCACTTTCTTTCGTTAAGAAATATGCGGTTACTTCTTTGGTAACACAAAAATGTCGCATATCGATGCGTCTCTTTTTTTGACCAATAGGATAACTTAATGTCAACCTGTGGGCCAGAAAAGTACTCATTACTAACACATCGTTTGTAACGTAAAAACATTCACGCTCTTTCGATATGAGGGGTAAAACTGTATTAAAAAAATTTGTATAATACTTAAAACTGTATTGTTCTGCTTCTGCAAATACGATCTAAAACTATATCTAAAGTGCCAATTATTCCTATCTTTTCTTTTATTCTAGGATAATAAAGTCAAAAATTGGCAACTTTTTTTAAAAATGTGTATTGGGACAAATGGTTAGTGTTTTGTTAATGTTGAGTCTATATTCACAAATCTACTTTTGTGTAAACGGGGTTGTGTTTTGTTTTACAAGTTTTAAGATATATAATATATAAATAAAAGCATTTTTTTATGGTTTGTAACTATTTTTTATGACTTGAAGAGAATGGCATATCCTTTGAGGTGATCTCAAAGAACAAGATTCAAGACTAAAACCGGAAGAGATCTCTCTCATCATGCGTTTCTGCTCTGGTTTTTAAGCTCTGTTTTCGAGACACAATAGACACAGATTTAATGGTAAGTTGTATTCTGATGGTAATAAAGAAACTGTTTCCTGGACTGTTGTTGGTACAGAGATGTGTACTCAAGAACAGAGTATCGTTAAGAAACAGAACTCTTTTAAGTAAGCATACATTACAATTTACAAGTTGTGAAATTGATGCCTGATTAAACTTTGTCTTGAGTAACGTAGCGGAGCGCATTAAACAACACAATTCACCAAAATGAATAATCTCGATGTTCCTTTGAAAAGTGAAACTTTTTGAGAACGAAGTTAAGATGTAGAAAGTACGAAACTAGGCCTGGGCGTTCGGGTTTCGGGTCGGGTTCGGGTCGGTTCCATTCGGGTTCGGGTCTTTTCGGGTTATGAAAAAATAGACCCGTTCGGGTATGTAGAGATTTCGGTTCGGTTTCGGTTCGGTTCCTGTCGGGTTCGGGTCGGGGCTAATTTTTTTAGACCCATTCGGGTTTATGCAAATTTTGGTTCTTATTCGGGTCTAATTTGGGTCGGTTTTTTGGTTTTTTTGAACGAAAAAATCCGATCATTACCCGAAAACTTGCTAAAAAACGAAAATTCTAACCCAAAAATCCGAAAACATACCCATATATTGGTTTAGTATTCTAACTTTTCTGCATTTTATTGCTGATTCAAAATATATTAATATATATAAGAAGAAGTTATGAGTTTTCTAGTCATGTAAATTCGATGTGGGAGATATTATAATGCTTAATTCTTGTTTTTACTTTTGTCCCACATCGAGAAGGAAGCAAGTGAAGGGAAGAATTTTTCTTCTATAAATATAAGAACAAAATCCACCCCATCTTCTCATTATTTCGTATTGGGCTTGTTTAACATTTGGCCAATTATATATATTTTTACTCTTATATTCGTATTAATATGGGTAATATAATAAAATAATTAAAATTTTCGGGTACCCATCGGGTTTCGGGTAAAAACCCGACCCGACCCGATACCCACGGGTCCAAATGAAACTGACCCAATAGGGTAAAAGCCCAATACCCAAACCCGATCCGAACCGGTTTTTTCGGGTCGGTTCCGGTTCGGGTCGTCGGGTTTGAAGCTACCAAACAGAAGGCATAAATATAGAGTAATAAATAATAAAATATATATATATATATCATTCCAAGTCTTATAATAAAGCTGAAAAACAACTGAAACAGAAACACCAGAGATAAGTTAACCACTAGAGACGATTCATACAAATTTAAGTTATTTGGGATTTAGCAACTTCCAAATGGTGATCCATGGCAAACTTCATCATTCTCTCAACGCTGCTTTTATCGACTTTTGGCGCCTTCCTAAGCCTGAAAGATTGTTCCGGTGTAAACTCAGAAGATGGTGTAGGCAAAGGTGGTTGACCTCTTGCAAAACGAGAGGAGATATATTCGCATTGCTCAGAATCAACTTTAGTAAAGCCATTGTGTTGAAGCACATCAGTGAAGTATGACATGTCCTTGTTGTGGGTGATGCATCTTGGAAGAACATTTCTGCAAAACTCAGACTCGTTCCAAATGATGAAACTCTTGCCACTTTGGCTCCACGAAACTACCGAATCCGTTGAAGGATCATCAACCAAAAGATATAGCTTTTGGAGCACTGTAAGGCCTCTCCATGAGGCATCCTCATCATTGCTACAATCATCAGCATGACGCTTGTGGGCAAACAACTCCCGCACACCCTAAAAACCCAAAGCAAGCGACTAAATTATAAACAAAGGAAAAGAGAACCAACAAAAAAAAAAAACTGACGAGAATCGAAACAAACCTCGATATGTTCGTGCCTCTTGACAAAATTTCTCATAATGTCCACGAGATCCTAAATCCAAAGATCAAAGTTATGGTAAACAAAATTATAAGCAATTGTGTAGAGATGAAAAAAGAAGAAGAATAGAGCCAAACCTCAGGTTGCTCGCGCCTACGAGACTCGAGAGCGGAAACAGTCAACAGGACACCCAACACATCCTCTAAACCTTTTTTAGACTCTGGCGACATCTTGTAAGGCACAGGAGGACGTGACTGTATGGGATCAGGCTGACCTCTCACAAAATAATCGCTTGAATATTCAGATCCAACTTTCGAGAAGCCTACGAGTTCAAGATTGTGAGTGAAATATGCCATGTCTTTGATTTTTTCGAAGCATCTCGGAAGAACATCTCTAACAAACTGAGACTCGTTCCAAACGATGAAACTCTTGCCGCTTTCGCTCCAGGAAACGATTGAGTCCGTTGAAGGATCATCCACCATATCATATAGCTTTTTCAGGAAAGAAGGGCCTCGTTGCTTCGGAATCATCCGCACACCCTACACCAAGTTATGAGCAAATTTTTTAAGAAAATATATACACAGACGAGAATCGAAATAAAACGTTATGGAAATCTCGGGCCAAACCTGGTCGGTGCTTTTAACCCAGCTCTTGACATCCTCCAACAAACCCTAAATTCGGACCAAAATTTGAAACCAGAATTATAAGCAAAAAACGAAAAAAAAAAAGAAGAAAAATCTCAATCGAGAGGCAAACCTCGTGATAAGGTTCGTGCTTTTTCAGCCAACTCTTGACAACCTCCAAGGGACCCTAAATCCAAAACCAATTAATGATAAACTAGTCAAGGAAACATAATCGTAAGACAATAAAAGGTAAGCCAATCGAGAGACAAACCTCGTTCTCTTCGTGCGTCTGAGCTTTGATAACCGACAGCTTATACCTACGCCGATCCATCTCTCTGTGTCCATCACCCAGATCCATGCCTAAAACACTTGAGATCCAGAATTCATTACACACCCAAAATCCAATTCAAACGAACACAATTCATTTGAGACACAAGTAAACAGACAATTATACAAATCGAAAGGAAAATCGAGAGCCAAACCTCGAGACGTTCGTACCGCTGAAACCAAACCCTAGGGGATAAAGTTGTCTCCACATTTGCAGATCACGATTTATATAACATAAAGGTACAGTACTGTGGGCTTCAAGCCCAATGAAAAGGCCCGTATCCGTCTTTGGAATAACCATCTTTTGTTTTGTCCTCAAAAGTTGCAAGTCAGCAAATTATTAAACTCAACTCTGTATTTTTTTTTTTTTTTTTTTTGTTAAAAACTCAACTGTATTTGTGCGGCCAATACCTGGGACAACCGGTATTTAAGATTATCCAGGTTAATTGTGACTTAGGTTGACGGAAGAATTGGATTTTAAATGTTTTGTCTCATTTGTTGCATCCACTTAAGGTTTGATCATCGTCATTGTGTTTTGCTGATTCTGCAGAATTCGTTGTTTAACGGATACGAGTGGCAATATTGCCATCTCTCGGCGAGTCTTTCGAAAAATGTTCCTCAGCTCTTGCGCTTGATGGAGGTAATTAACTGATATCTCTAATCTTTTCTCCACAGTCTGCCTTACGTAAGCTTCCAGAGAAAAGTTTAGCTTGTGAAAAAAATTACAGAGCACTGTGTTGTTGTTTTAGATCCTTTTGTTACTATAAACCTCTTGTCTCTTTCAAGCTTTGTGCTTTCTTTGGTCACTGATTGAAAGAAGAGCTTGTCATTAGTAGGTGTAGATCATCATCATCATTATTGCTTTGTTGATTGCATAGCTTTAGATGCATTGTTGATACCTTACTGATTGATTCTCAGAATAAAAGCAGCAGAAGCTCTCTGAAATCAAGTCTGGGCTGGAAAATGCATAAGCATTGGTATGTGATAAGTGTACAGATGGAATGGGAATGAATATAAAGGTTTCTCTATTGTCCAGTAGACTCAGTAGTTTTGTTATGTATAGGACTCAGTAGTTTTGTTCAATTTTAAAATCTTTGCTAGTAAAACAGCCTTTTGCTTTCTTTGAGGTCAGGCTTCAGCTGATCAGAGATCAAGACTGATGATGTCAACCGAAGCTTTGGGTCGAACCACAGACAGAGTCAGGGAAAGTCGTAAAACGATGATGGAGACTGAAGACATCGGCGTTTCAATCCTCCAAGACTTAAACAGTCAGAGACAGTCTCTCCTACGCGCACATGACACGGTATGGCTCTCTGCAACACTTTCTCTTACGCTTTTTTCTTTTATCTATCTTATCTGCTCTAACCAATATTTAGAGAACTCTGATACAGCTTGACGGAGTAGACGATAACGTACGTTGGAAAGAGCAAGAAGATCTTGACAGGCATGACGAGGAGGATGAACAAGAACAAATGGACCATCGGAGCCATTATCGCCGCTTTGATCGCCGCCATTATCATCATCTTGTACTTCAAACTCAAGTAAGCCTCTGTAACTAAACCTCGACCAATATATATCTGTCACTGAACAAAAATGGTGTGCTCGTTTGTGAATCTTTTGATTCACCCTTCTTTTTTTCTCTTTATGTGTGAAAAGTTAATTGTGTCTTTGCTACCTTTGTATGATAACGTTAAGCAAGTCGATTGTTTGTTTGCGTTTGCGTTTACATTTATATCAAATCGGATCCAGAGAACTATATATATATACATGGTTATACATTGAGATTAAAAACTAGTTGTGTATTTTTCTTTCATTCTTGAAACTGTTGTAATCAGCGAGCAAGCTTTCAATAACCTTATGCTTCATGTTCTCCACTATACTGGTCAAAACCTGTAGAGAAGGAATTGAAAATCTATAAACCAGAAACATCGTATGTTGAGTTCGCAAACGCTTTTATGAATCAGTTTCTAACCGCATTAGCTAAGTTTCTTCTAACATCTTCGGGAACTAGCGCGAGAACTGAAGGAAGCACGAAGCTTACAGTCGTCTCCAGTCGACCTTTGAGCTTGGTGTGCTTTCCATGTCGGTCAGGGTACAATGCTCCTTTGACTCCGAGAGTGAAATCAGACGGCTCCATTACTCGGTCAAGCCCTTGAAGCTCCCATTTTATCTTAAAAACCAGAATTCAAAAGTATAGACCATCAAAGGAATTATAAGAGAGAAAAGAGATGTCTTGAGTTTGTGAATCTTGTGGAACGTAGTACCATGTTGAGTTCAAGAACTTTGGTTATGTCTAGAGGTATGTCTGGCGGGTAGTTTTGACCGTTGGATTTGCATCTAAGCCGCATGTCCACCACTGGATGTGCAGTGAGGAAGAGAAATTTTATTGGTAACATTTGGATCCTCCATTCTTCCTACAAAAACAGTTGAAATAGTTAAAGAATAGAATCCTTTGACGCCAAAATTGTTTAGATAAAATCCCCCGTTTTAGTTTTAAAACTTAAAACCGCAAAATTTTGTTCTGGCGGTTAAACCGCGGAATCCCGTTTAGATGGTTTTTGGTGTCTAAACCGTGAAATCTCGTTTTGGTTGCCAATATCATGACTATTTTCAAACCCATCCAAATCCAATAATTGAAGTGATTAAAGAATAAAGAGATTATCGCTGTTAAAAATCTAATATTACCTCGTTAAGCCTATGGGTTTTGGGTTTATCCGGAAACATTGCTTCGAAAACCCTTGATTTATCCTCCAAATACTCATCAAACAACGCCTGAAAATTTCCCCAAAGCATCAAAAACACACAACTTTTCACTGATGCTTATGTGTCTACATACCATTTCAGAGAGAAAAGGAGACCTGAGGAGACTCGTGCAAACGAACATCTGTAGATATTCTAGATGAATACGTGGAAGGTTTTACTGGTGACAACTGGCACTTCACTCTCCACCGTTTTGATCTGAGCTCCGTCGCCACCTGCCGGTGTCTTCTGTGTATCGTCGGGCACGATAACACCGTTGAGCTTACAGCCATTTCAACTATATATCTCTCTCAAAGATGATCTTTAATCTTTCCTACATCTCGATCTCTATATATATGTATACGTACCTTCTGTGCGTTCTGAGAAAAGATTGCGTCTTGCTTTTCTCTTTAATACGATTTGAGACTTTGTAAAGACTGAGAAAGAGATAGATAGAGTTAAATTGTCACGGTAGAGATTTGGAAGCTAGTGGTTTTTGGGAATTTCTATCTAAACATTCCTCGAATGAATCTCTTCAATAGTAACCGGTACAAACATTTGGTTTTCTGGTTCGGCTATGTTTTACATTTTTGGGATTTTGGATATTTCGGTTTTGTTAGAAATAAGCCTGAACTAAAACCGGAGTTAGTTTGATTTGGTTCGGTATGGGTAAGAGGTTACTGAGCTGATGCAGAATTTATATTTTTTTTGGTTGGGTTTTCTCTAATTTCAGTTTGACTAATCGTGGTTAAGTTTCGGTTTATTTTGGTTTCTTCGGCATTTCTAAGTCTACGTGGTCATATTGTAGCTTGTAAGACTCTACACGTCTTCTCTCACGCATTCGTTGGTGAGACTGGCACGAGAACATTGAACGTTGCCAGGAAATTGGAGAAAAAAACTACTGTACAAGTTTTTGACGGTGACAAAACTTCTACCTCACGCACAAGATTTTGACGGATTCTTTAACTTGACTATGTTAAGCAATAAACTCTTGTTGTTTCACTTTATAAAATCTTTCCTTGCTCTTAATTAGCTCGGTAGTTTAACCATCTAATATTTATCAACGTTGAATTTTTTTTACGGGGAGACTCGTGCAAACGAAACATCTGTAGATATTCTAGATGAATACGAGGAAGGTTTTACGGGTGACAACTGGCACTTCACTCTACACCGTTTTGATCTGAGCTCCGTCGTCACCGGCCGGTGTCTTCCAAGCATAGCCGGGCACGATAAAACCGTTGAGCTTACAGCCATTTAAACTATCTATATCTTTCAAATATAATCTTTAATCTTTCCCATATTTCTATGTATACGTTATGAGGAAAGATTGCGTCTTGCTTTTCTCTTTAATACGTTTTGAGACTTTATAAAGACTGAGAAAGAGATAGATAGACTTTAAATTGTCACGGTAGAGATTTGGAAGCTAGTGGTTTTTGGGAATTTCTATCAAAATATTCCTCTAATCCTCTAGCAAACTTCTAACCGGTATAGACATTTGGTTTTCTGGTTCGGTTATGTTTTAATTTTTTTGGATTTTGGATTTTTTCGGTTTGGTTAGAAATTAGACTGAATTAAAACCGGAGTTAGTTCGGTTTGGGTAGGAGGTTACCAAGCTGATACCAGATTTATATATTTTGGTTTGGTTTCCTGTAATTTCACTTTGACTAATCGGGGTTGAGTTTCGGTTTATTTGGCCTTTTCTAAGTCTACGTGGTGATATTGTAACTTGTAACTTGTAAGTCTCAACACGTCTTCTCTCACGCATTCGTAATGAGATTGACACGAGAACATTGAACGTTGCCAGGAAATTGTAGAAAACAACTACAAGCTTCACATTTTACCAAAAACAAAAAAACAAAAAAAAAACAACTACAAGCTTTTGACGGTGACAAAACTTCTATTACCTCACGCGGGTTGCCCGCCTATCCCCCAACTAAAGTGTTTTTATCAGGATCCACACAAACTTTTCAACCCCCTTTAATTCCACCCAAACTTTTAAATCCTGTCGATTCTCCCATTTGCGTTTTGTTTAGCACGCGCAAAACGCAAATGGGGGAATCGACAAGAATTAAAAGTTTGGGTGGAATTGGAGGGGGTCGAAAAGTTTGGGTGGATCCCGATGGAATTTAGTTGGGGGGGGAATAGGCGGGAGAAAAGGATGAGCTTCCTCTCAACTGTCCAGTCACGTTACTTTCCGAAAACTAATTTGCGAGATACCAATCTTTGAAGTCCATGTACAGCGATAGTACTTAAAACGCATTAGTAAGTCGTAACTCGTAACCCATCTTCAAAACAAAAAGTTACGGTAATGAACATCAAGAAAAACTATTTTTAACT
>OVBJ01001777.1:0-24079 GCA_900406535.1 Noccaea bulbosa | reverse complement strand
GTTGGTCTTGGAGGTACCGCCCCTTTAGCTACAGCAGCATTCCCCCTTCCTCTACCACCACCTCTTCTCCTTGTTGCGGTCTGAGGAGGAGGTACGTTATTCTCTGCTTGTTCGACTGTCTGAGGGTTAGGCTGATCGTCAAGGCGTCTCGATCTCCTTGCTCCACTTCTTAACTCTGGCATTCTTAATCCATGCAAAATGTAAGAAGATCTTATTCTTTATGTCACCTCTTTAGATTACCTGCGGCATGAAAATCGGAGTATAAGGTTTTCGTAATAACAGTTTATTTGATGCTATAATCCCCAAGCAAAGGATGAAGGAAAAGAATTTTCCTGCATTCCACAAACATGAGCTGACACTGATGCAAGGAGAAATAATTAACCAGCTGATAAGAGAGCAATCTAAGAGAGTAAAAGTATAAAACAGCTTTTTCCCAGGAAAGTGCTTAAAACGAATCAGAAGAGACAGCAAGTAATGGCAATCTAATACAATAGATGAAACCATAGCTCACATTACGAGTATTCCTTTTACACTAAAACACTTTGTATGGCGTAGCATTTTTCAATCAAACCGAGAAGCCACCACAAGAAAAGCATTTGAAACCAAAATTTGATCTTACAATGAAAGGTATTTGACTCCAAAGTATCAAATACATCTAAAATCGAAACTTCCTAATGTGAACGCCATTACAAAGAGCTGACGATGAATGATAACAACGCTAATAGCCCAAGAAAATCAACAGAAGGATTTGCTACCCATAGATCAATGAACACATTTTCAGTTTTCACAGAAACATACAAATCCAAAGCAAAAGTAGCTTAGATTCAAGAAAAAGCTAACTGTAACCATTCGCCAGTCGCCAGTAAGATAAAATATGCTTGATCATCTTCCAAAATCACGATCTTTCGTATGGTCATATAAAAATGTAACAGCACAGCAACAACAGCAACAACAACCACGACCGGAATCCAATCCGAGATGTCAAAGTCTGTTTACCTGGAGATCGATTGTAGGTAATAGTTCAAAAATAACAATGATCGGAAGATGAAGAGAGTGGAGCAGGATCGATCCAGAACAAACAAAAAAAACTTTCAGATCTCCTCTCGAGTTCCAAAAATGAGAAACTGATTGGCTCCTTCTCCTCCTGGTGTGACGATTTGAATGTGAAAAAAATTCAGCTGTGAAGTAGAAACGGAGATAAAGGGAGAGAGAAACCTAGAGAGAGATGGTTGCGGCTAGATTTAGGGTTAAAATGAAGAACAAGAAGATGAAGATGACGAAGAAGAGAAGAAGAAGAGGTGCAAATTTGGGAAAGAGATTTTTTTGAGTCCAGGAAATAAAAATTATTTATTTTTTCTTGGGGGATGGATTGATTCACCTTTTTTTTTTTTTTTTCTTTCTTCTAAGATTTAGCCTTAGCTAATTTTAATTTCATTTTTAAAAAAATGTTTTGCAACGTTAACTTTTTTTTTTTTTTTTTCTCTGCTCACCAGTGTTGTTCATTCACTGTTCCCCAATGGCAGATGCCTAATGGTTACACTTTTCTTATTGGCTATCGCTGTTCCGCTTTGGGTTCCTCGCGTGCCTTTTTTATATTTTCTTTTTGTGGCTGATATTTTACTAATTTTTTTATTACAAATCCAGCTCCGGTTAAAAAAATGGAAAATTAATAACAATGAAATATTCGGACGTAAATGCACCGTCTACACACGTACAGCACGTGCGAACATATTTTGCACCCAACCCGAGATCGGCCCAATAAAATCGGCCCAATGAAACCGAGTTCGAGAAGCGCATTGTTTTGATTTACGGTATCTACGTTCATACAATCTCTTTGTACATTGAGAAAGACACTAAGAAACATGGCATGCCAAAAACGCATGATCATTTAATTCATGGAGATATGTGAACAGATCATACTGCTGTATGCAGAATGCATTGCATTAGATGTCAAAAAAAAAAAAAAAAGATGTCAATGACTCGGTATTTTAGATTGGTTAACATATTTGACGAGTGACTGCGAGATGTAGATTTAAAAGAAACATAATTTCGCAAGATTCTAGTGTAGTTGATTGCAAATTGCAAACTCTCAACTTTAGATTATTTGGCTATAAATTTAGTTCAACAATATGTGTTACTTGACCAATTGTCAATTAGTTCAAAATTCATTATTCCTCGAATGTCATCCATAATACCAGAAACCAAGATTTTTTTATTTTCGAAACATCACTGACGTCTGTATATGCAAATGTTACAAACATCATCAAAATTAATACATCATAAACAAATAATCACTCTTAAGCAAAAGTCCTAAAGCGAAAAGGTTTCGGTCTTTCGGATGTAAAAAAATCATAAGCGATGCTTTTATTGCTCATTTGCTTTGCTATTTGGATTTTAATTATTAAGGGGACTCTCTAGTAAAAACCAATCAACGTCAATTTTCCGAATCTTCTCGTGTCACCAAAAAAATTGTCATTAAGAAAGAAGAAGAGCCTTATCTTTTTGGTCTTGATTTGTTTTTTTTTTTTGTCGCTTTGAATTCTCCTCGTAAATTTTACCCATTTGGGCATTTTCTTCTTTGCTAAAAGATCACACCGCCTTACGTTAAAGGGGGAAGAAGACGAAGAAACCAAAAAGAACGGAGCTTTCTATAAACCCCGAAGCCTCCTCTCTCTGGGTTTTTCGAGGTTGCGTTTTGCTTTCATTTCCCCAAAGCTCACAGACGTTTTTCTAGGGTTTTCCTCCTTTCAAGCTTCTGCCTTTTCCTGATTTCTCTCGACATGGCTGGAGCATCTTCTTCTGATCGTCTCGGCACTGGCTTCCCTCTTCTGGGTATGTTCATTTTTGACTCAAAGATTGCTTCTCTTGGTATCGGAAGTTACACTCTCTGCTCATCGTATAACTCGCGATTGATTTGTTACCTTGTGCTATCTGTTTTGATCTTTGATAGTATGAACAACGAGGTTAGTATTGGGTTGGTCTCATAGGTTAATTGGTTTCCACAGATTAAGAAATCACGAAATTTCACCATTGTTTGTCTAGTCCGCAGTATGGAATTGGAATTCGAGGCTTTGTCATTTTAAATATTATAACTTGACTCTTGTCTACAATCAATCGGTGCAGAAACAGAAGATTTGTTCCAGGGGTTGTCTCTAGGCTCAGATGCAAGTGAAGTCTCTAGGAGCCGTAATAAGGTACTTGCTTGATCCTGCTTTGAAATTCATAGTCTTTGAACTTAGATTGTGTGGTGGGTGAGGAGGATCTTACACCGTAAATTGTTCTGTGGAGGTCTTTCTTACTGATTGTTGATTGAATGCAAAATTTTAGCATTTGTTGTTGAACTGGCTGTGTTTTGTCATTGTGAGAAGGGTTCTCTTCAGCAGCAGTATGGTGGTCATGTGCCTTATGGTTCACTTACTGCTCCATCTTCTCATGGAAGCCAAAGAAGGCCTAATACGAATGTTGGCAGTCTGCTAAGCGGTGGAGATTCGGGTGCCTCATACCCGTGGGGTTACTTCTCACCAAACTATCCTTCCGGTGGCTACCAGGATCCGAGGTTTGGTTATGGCCTCAACAGCAATTCCAATACCTTTTCACATCTCATGGTATGATGGTTCTATTTCATCAGACCTTACTGTCTATCGATTGTATGTCTTATTAGGGTCCGATTCCAATGGTTTTTGCTTTTACAGAATCCACACAACTCACATGAATCACCGAGTATTGACCAATTTGGACACAGTGATCATTTATATCCCAGCCATGGACTGTATGGACTTTACGGGAATGTAATCGACTCTGGTCATGCTTATGGGACGTTTGGTTATGATTCATGGAAACTCGGGAGAGGATGGTATCCTGTTGATGGTTATAGAAAGACCAGAAGCTTCAACTACGGGCGTAGTTATAGTGAGGAGAAAGCTGATAGGCTTAACGAGCTTTGCCGAGGACCAAGGAGCACTGATTCCAAAAACCCACATGGTGCTGCTTCTAACTCTACAATGCTAGAGAAAATGAAGCAAGACGTCCCAGTGGTGGATCTCCAGCGCTACAACGGAGAGAACTTCCCTGATACGTTTGCGAAAGCGAAACTTTTTGTGATCAAGTCGTACAGCGAAGATGATGTTCATAACAGTATAAAGTATGGCGTGTGGTCGAGCACACCAACTGGCAACAAGAAGTTGAATGCTGCGTACTACGAAGCCAAAGAGAATTCCCAAGACTGTCCTGTGTATCTTCTGTTCTCGGTCAGTAAAAGGAGACTTCAATATCCTTTTGTATTTGCTTTAGATAATTGGCTGTTAATCGGTTTTGATGTGCAGGTGAATGCAAGTGGGCAGTTTGTTGGTCTTGCGGAGATGACAGGTCCTGTTGATTTCAACAAGACAATGGAATATTGGCAACAAGATAAATGGATTGGTTGCTTCCCTTTGAAGTGGCATATCATCAAAGATGTACCAAACAGTCTCTTGAGACACATAACACTTGTGAATAACGAGAACAAGCCCGTCACTAACAGCAGAGACACTCAAGAGGTTCGTTAAACTTTGCTTGAACAACTCGTCTTGGACCATGTTTGAAGTGAAAGCTTGAAGCTTTTTTGGTTCTTTTAGTTATAATCGAACGTTATGGCTATGCTTTAGGCTTGTCAACTGTAACGGTGATGGGTTTTTTTTTTTTTGGTGCAGGTGAATCTGGAAGATGGTATCAAAATCATAAAGGTGTTCAAGGAGTATATGAGCAAGACATGTATACTTGATGATTTCAAGTTCTATGAGACGAGGCAAAAGATCATCAGAGATAAGAAGATCAAGCAAAAGAAACAGGTACACATCTTTTAAACCCTGATGTTCCTCTTGATTAAGTTTCAGAGCTTGTAGATACTGATTTGTTGTTGTTGTGAATAGGTCTTTGATGGAGCTTCTGGGGATACGATCCACTAGAGTAGATGGAGAAAGAAGATGACTTTTAATTAAAGAACTTAGCTTGGATTATGTGTTCTCTGAATTTCTGAAAACCTGTGATACACGCATCTTTAATCGGTGTTTGCTCTGCTTTTTTAAACAGATTACATTGTCTTTTGTTCTTTATAAGGACTTACACCTGATAAAACAAAACTCATGATTTGTTCTTCTTACCTTCAGATTTATTGTATCAAAACATTGCGATTCTTGATATAGTGAACAAAAATTCTATGTACAACGCATGAATTAATAATAATTTTCTTAAGGTTCTATATGGATTAAAAAAATTCTATGAACTCGCATAATTCTGTAGTAGCTAACATAATTTCTTTCGTCGTCCCTAAACCTTTGTAAAATTTTCGTTTCAGTCCACGAGATTAAATATTCTCATATGGAGCCTGTAGGTTAAAAATTCGCCCAAAAAGTTGAAAACGATGCCGTTTAGAGTGAAGAAACCGAAATTACGGAGGAGACGGGAGTATTTCAAAACCTCGAAAGGTTTCTAGGGCAATCTCAGCCACCTTTACTCACTGAGAGCTTTTCTCTTTGAGCAGCAGCATACTATAAACACAGATCTTCGTCGCTTCGACGTTTAGGGTTTTTGTTCTTCTTTGTTTCAGTGACGCAAATAATACAAGGCGTATAGATCGTTATCGGAGAAAATGGGGATGTCGATGCAGCCCTATGGTATCCAATCGATGCTTAAAGAAGGTTACAGGCATCTCTCCGGTCTAGACGAGGCGGTCATTAAGAACATCGAAGCTTGCAAGGAGCTCTCCACCATTACTCGCACCTCTCTCGGCCCCAATGGTTCGTAATGTTTCTTTCCGCGATTTGGATTTCCTTTTTTTTTCCTTGGATCTAACCCGATTAGCAAGTTTTTGTCCTTGATTTTGTAAACTCTCTATCAATCAAAATGATGAATCTCATTTTCTCCGTCTCGTTTCAGTTTTTGTTTGTTTGCCTAGATTTCAACTGTTCCAAGTAGCATTTGATTGAGCAAACTTGATCAGTTTTTCCAGGGACTATCGAGGCGGATTAGAATCGAGTCTATTCATAGGAACTATCGAGCAACACTCTTCTTATTTGCTGTTGGAATCTGATTCCTCTTTGTTTCTGCTATTTCAGGGATGAATAAAATGGTTATCAATCATTTAGACAAACTGTTTGTCACGAACGACGCTGCTACCATTGTGAACGAACTGGAGATTCAGCACCCAGCTGCGAAGATTCTGGTTTTAGCTGCCAAGGCACAGCAAGAAGAGATTGGAGATGGAGCCAATCTGGTTATTTCATTTGCTGGAGAACTTCTTCAAAATGCGGAGGAGCTAATCAGGATGGGGCTACATCCGAGCGAGATCATCAGTGGGTATAATAAAGCAATCATCAAGGTCAGTGATGACCAGAATTACTCTTCATTTTGTTTCCTTCTTGTTTTGTTTAAGGACCTGATGAATGCTATTGGTTATGTGAAGGCTGTTGAGATCCTGGAGCAACTGGTTGAGACTGGCTCTGAGACCATGGATGTGCGTAATAAGGAGGAAGTTGTCTCTCGCATGAGAGCAGCTGTTGCAAGCAAGCAGTTTGGGCAGGAGGAAGTCATATGCTCTCTAGTCGCTGACGTAAATATTTCTTGCTCTTCTTTTGTGTTGTTGATTCCTGTTTCATTGTTACTTCTTCAAGTTTTATCCAAGATTTAGTTGTTAGCTGATTGGTTCAATTATTTTCCAGGCATGCATTCAAGTCTGCCCCAAGAATCCAACAAACTTCAATGTGGATAATGTCCGTGTTGCCAAGCTTTTGGGAGGAGGTTTACACAATTCGTGTATAGTCCGTGGCATGGTTTTGAAAAGCGATGCTGTTGGGAGTATAAAGCGAATGGAGAAGGCAAAGGTGAGACTGCTTTCTTTTGAATATGCTTTTGGCCAAGTTCGTTGTCTATTTTGATCAAATTTATGCCCCTAAGAAATACAACTTTGTGGGTATGTCTTTACTGTTTTCAATAGATGAATGACCCGAACCCTTGTTTTAAAAACTTTCTTCAGGTTGCTGTATTTGCTGGTGGCGTTGATACTACTGCAACAGAGACCAAAGGAACTGTCTTGATTCACAGTGCTGAGCAGGTTTGTTTTTCTTTCTTACTGTGTGGAATCTGTTTTTTTTTTCCAACCCTACGCTGTCAATGTGATTGTGTAGATTCTCTGCGAAGGATACATATGAGTCTCCACTTTTTTGCTATTTAACATAGTTTATCTCTTTTGTAAAATGTCAATATTACTAATCTGGCTTCTCAAGGATGCTTGTGGGTTGCTAACCAGATAATGACATTTTTTTCTGGTTTTCCAGCTTGAGAACTATGCGAAAACCGAGGAAGCTAAGGTTGAGGAGTTGATCAAAGCTGTTGCTGAATCAGGAGCCAAAGTCATCGTTAGTGGGGGTCCAGTTGGAGAAATGGCGTTGCATTTCTGCGAGCGCTTCAAGTATGTGTAGACTCTAATATCTTGTAAATCCTTTTAGCTGTTTTTTGTTGCCAATTTTATGTGAACTTTTGATCTTTGCAGGATAATGGTTCTAAAAATCAGCTCTAAGTTTGAACTTAGGCGTTTCTGCAGAACAGCTGGTGCTGTCGCTCACGTAAGCGTATTTCATTAACGTTCTTTATGATTATTGGATGCTGTTTTATCCTAGTTTTTAATAATCTATTATCAAACAGCTGAAGCTAAGCAGACCAAGCCCTGATGATCTAGGATATGTTGATTCTATATCAGTTGAGGAGATTGGTGGTGTTACAGTAAGTACATCTCTGAAGTTGATTTATAACATTTTTTGTTAACTTTTGTTTTTTTTTTGTCTTTCTTCTGATCGTAGGCTATTGTCTATCTTCTTGTGATGTCTTTAGGTCACAATTGCAAGAAACGAGGAGGGTGGTAACTCCATTTCTACAGTAGTTTTGCGTGGAAGCACAGATAGCATTTTGGACGACCTTGAAAGAGCTGTTGACGATGGAGTTAACACATACAAGGTAGTATCTGCTTGGTTAAAGATTTTTTTCACCTGTCTATTTTCCTTTGTTCTCAATATAATATTCTGTGTTTTGATATGACTCGTACTCTTCTTCTCAGGCAATGTGCAGAGACAGCCGTATGGTTCCAGGGGCCGCAGCTACTGAAATAGAATTGGCTCAGAGGTTGAAGGAATACGCCAATGCAGAAACAGGGTACTTTTTATTACTGAGTTTTTTCTGATGATTATCAGTGTGAAGCTAGCTTTTTATACAAAACTTCCTATGGTATTTGGTGGCTAACTTAGGTTATACTCTGATTTCTTAGGTTGGACAAATATGCAATCTCCAAATACGCAGAGAGCTTTGAGTTTGTGCCCAAAACTCTTGCTGATAATGCTGGCCTCAATGCAATGGAAATAATTGCCTCTCTGTACACTGGACATGGGTCTGGAAACACAAAGCTGGGCATCGACTTGGAGGAAGGTGCTTGTAAAGATGTCTCAGAGACAAAAGTATGGGATCTCTTTGCAACCAAGTAAGTTTCACTGTCTTTCAGCCATTAAGTCTTTCTATCATACTTGTCTGGATTTGCTTTGCAGTTGTTCCGCTCTAAGAAAAACTGAACTACATTTTGTCTATCGCTGTGCAGGTTATTTGCTCTTAAGTATGCTTCTGATGCTGCATGCACAGTGCTTCGTGTAGACCAGGTATGCACAGCCCAAGCAATCTCACATTTTAGTTGTTGCTTCATCACATATATTGCAAGATTCAACATTCATTTTCCATTGGATCGTTCTGAATAAGTAGAGTAAACCACACACATTTATACTCGTGTATGTGATATGTGCAGATTATAATGGCGAAACAAGCAGGTGGACCAAGGAGAGACGCTGCACAAGCTGCTGGTGCAGGCGCTGAGGAAGACTAAGCCGTAGAACAAAATGCCTCGTAGTGAAAACTCTTTTCTTCTGTAACCTTTTGTTTTAGTTTCTGAGAAAATTTTGCTATGTCTCGGTTTAAGATTTGTGATCTTGTGTACACACATTACCAACTTTAGGTTTTTGACTTTTGGTTTGCCATGTTCGATTCTTCTCTCCTAATCTTGAAATCTCCCGGTTTATCTGAATGGAATCGTGATACGGTTTTGTTTTCTTATGTTTGTCAATGTTAAGACTTCGATCCGGTTTGTTAGCTTGAGAGAAAACATAAACTGAATTTTGATTAGAAGAATTGCATGGATTTTCAAAAAATAGTGACAAATTCTTTGAGGAAAAGAAAACAAACTTAGAATTTGAACACACACTTTGACAAAGGAACAATGAACAAGAGAACGGAGCTACAAATTGAGCCTACGTAAGTTCTAAGTACAAATTGGGCTTCATGTAGGAACAAGATGAGGAGGCATCATATCATCTTGCAGAAGAACCCACGTGACAGAAGCGAACCCTGCAACTGCAATAGACAAGAAACTCAATCCCCATCTCAACACACGCTTGCTCTCCCGTCTTGAGTCTGTTTCAGTCTCTCCCGTCGTAACTTTGGCCTCAGAGTCCAAATCTGGCCTCGCTTTCTCATAGATATCTTCTGTTGTGTTGGTTGGACTAGTAGTACCAGATGTATCATATATCGATGATGATGATGAGCTCTCACTGTCGTGTTCCCGCTGCTGTCTGTTCTCAACTAGCTCAGTGAATGGATCTTCTGCGAAACCGTGCCTGTGATGTTTTGAAAACATGTCTCCTGATTGTGTCTTCTTCTTCGTCTTTCTTCTTGCGCGATTGGTCCTAGAGCACACGGATTCGTTAAACTCAGAGCTTCTGTTCGTCTGATGGAACCAAACTGACTCTATGGTAGCATCTCCACCACCAGAAAATTGAATCTGAAACCAAAGCAGCAGAACAATGAAACTTCCCTATAAAAAAACTCACAGACACAAGAGAGATAGCTTTTAGAGTTTGTAGCATTTTCTTTACCTCATTTCCAATTCTTGGACTCTCGAGCACTGAACCGGTTTCTTGATTCAATCTCACCAAAGGAGAGCCTGAGACACCAGTCCTTCCGCTGGCTACACCGGAAAACAATACATCATCATCATCTTCTTGATCATATACATAACTCTCCTCATGTCTACTGTTCACACTCCAGTGGTCATCTGCTCTCAGACTTGGTGTAGACTTGACTGATCCGCTGAGCGAGATTCGGGTCTTGCCGTTCACTGCATCGAACATTGGATCTGCCTCTCCTATTAATCCCTCTGCTGTTCTCATGGTTTCATAAGCTGCAACTTTGACAAAATACGCCTCGTCTTGCTGGTGTTTCTCCGTCTCTTGGAATATAAGCTCAAGCTCAGAGCAAATACTCTTGGGATTCAAATACTTCATCAGAAAGTTGAGCATCTGTATAGCCAACAGCCTTTTCTGAGAGTCTCCCTCAACAACACCTAAATCAAGAATCCTCAGACCCGACTTCACAAAAAGCCTTGCATACGCCTCAACGATGAAAGGATTGTGCTTAGCAAGAGCAATGACAAGTGCCATATGAGACTTGGCTTCACTTGAAGTGGCTTCAAGAGCAACAGCTAAGCTTTGACAAACGCTATTAACCATCTCGTCAGAAGCATAACGCCAGTTATCACAATCCGCAAGTGACTTCAAGCAAAGAGCAGATCCCAAAGCAAGATGCTGATGATGCTGTGTATCCAGTAGAGAGTCGGAGAGTGGCTTACAAAGAGAATGGATCACATTCCTTTTCTTATCTTCCGGCGTCGCGGGATCGATCCCATACCTAGCCATAGCAGCAACAGCCTTTGAGCAAGCCTGTTGAACACTTAAGGAGCCTTCACTAGCGCTCAATGTCCTTATGATAACAGGCATGATCATTTCCACATGGGGAGCGATTTTGACTCCATGAGCACGGGCAAGGTCTTCAAAGAGAGAAACCGTGTAGCCACCTGACTCAGTACCAATCTCTTTGGTTTCAGAAACTTGAGAAACGAACACATGAATAACTTTTGCATTCAAATCTTTCACAATAGATCTCAAGTTGCTCATTGCAGTCTTGCTGCTATCCGGATCTTTGTCAAGATTAGCCAACTCTCGTCTAAACGCTGAACCAAGATTTCTCCCCATTCTTCTTCCTCCTGAATACTCTGAAAACAAAAAGCCACAATGAAGTCAACAACCTGACTCTTAAGCGACAAGAACTTATATAGATTATACACAAGTTAGAGATACATACAATCAATTGACTATAAGATAGATTCGTTTATCCTAAAATCTTTACCAAAATGATCACAAATCATTGATTCTAAAACCATATCCGAATAAGGAAAAAAAAATCAATCTTGACCAATCCTCAATTCCAAAAAAAGAAAAAAAATTCAAATTTCTTTTGGTGACCATCATTCTCTCCTGATGAAATTCGAAATTCGGCAGATTGTTGCGTAAATCGAATACTTCAAAATTCGTAAAGGTTGAATCTTTTTACAGTAACGAACATCTTCATCTGTGAACGTAAATATCATCGAAATAAATGGACAGTGATGAACACACGAAAAGGGTCTATCGAATTCGAATTCCAAAACCAATATAAATCAATTGAAGAAGAAAACCAGTAACCCCAATCGATAATCGATAAGAAGGGTATCTACAGAGTTTTGAAATGTCAGCAAAAGTAAAGTTGATGAATAGCGATGAGCGAAGCGTACCACTGAATGACGAAGATAAACCCTTTCCCGGAAAAATTAAAGACAACTCCAAGAATCTGAAATTCCCCAGAAATCAAAAGAGAGAGAGAGAGAGAGAGAGAGAAAGAGATGGCTCTTCTTGTCTTCGTACGATACGACGCGAAGAAAAGCAGGAAAGGATTCAACTTTGTTTTTTGAACGTTGCGAGTTTGGTGAGATGGGCGGGTTTATGGTAATTCCCCGTAATTTTTGGGTCTAAATCATATCTAACCCTTTTAAGTTTCCGAATTTTATTCAAATGGGACTAAACATTTACAAATGATCAAGTAGAACCCTATTTAATTGGTAATTTCAATGAAAACAATTATTGGTAAATTGTAATGGTTTAGACAATTTGATTTATACAAGTAATTAAGTGAAAGTGGGTTACTAAGTAGGTTGACAGAATGATGTCGATTAATTTGTAATTCTTTCAACTGTTTGAAACTAATTAATCTAAAAAATGTGTTAATGTGGAAATTTTAAGCGCCAAAATTATAGATCATGGCAAATGATAAAATTTTGGGGTTCATTAAAAGTGATTCTTTAGATATTGCGATAAAGTTGTGGGTTCTTACAGTAAATTACAAACAAATAAAAATTCTTTTCTGAATTGTCTTTATATTTTAGGAATATATTATTTTGAAAAATCTCGCTTAATTAGATTTCTTACTTTACATGGTATTGACTTATCAGTTACAATTTCAACACTTTTATGGAAAATGCCAGTCAATTTGCAGTCAATTCAAAACATTCTTACCATCAAATGATTTTTATTTCCCTATTTTTCATTCCTTTATTTTCATCCAAATACATGTCTTTGTTTCAATTAGGCAACAAGGTTTTGACTAAAAAAAAATCAAATCATTCCAATGCAATCAACTGGCAAAATAGTAACACCTGTTAATGGCCATCGTTAACAAAGAGACAAAGCTGTAATTTTATTTTGGATGTATTAAAAATATGAAGGGCGTTGGGGTCAATTTGTAAAAATAAAAAAATTCGAGGCTGATTTTCTCAAACGACGTGAATCTAAAAGGACGTGAATCTTCTTGACTCATTGACTCATCAACTCGTTATGGCTGCACAGTCGTCTTCGATTTCGCAACCGCCTCTTCCTCTCGCCGGTCGAGTCGCCATAGTCACCGGCTCCTCCCGTGGGATTGGGCGAGCGATAGCGATCCACCTCGCTGAACTCGGTGCGAGGATCGTCGTTAATTACACTTCCAAATCCGCCGACGCCGAGCGTGTCGCGGCCGAGATCAACGATTTGCCAGCAAGAGAAGAAATCACCGGAAAGGGACCAAGAGCGATCGTGGTTCAGGCCAATGTCTCCGAGCCGAGCCAGGTGAAATCGCTGTTCGATGCTGCGGAGAGCGCCTTCGAGTCGCCGGTTCACATTATGGTTAACTCCGCCGGAATCCTCGATGCCAAATACCCCACCGTCGCAGACACATCGGTCGAAGATTTCGATCGCACTTTCAGGTACTATTATCTACCGAATTATCCAGATTGTTCATTGATTTGGTTCTTCGTTAGTTTAATTAGTGAGATTGTTCATCGAATGTGTCAAGTTGATTCCTTTTCATATTCTCTGCTCCATGTTCGTGAGATTTATATAAGCTCAGTTTTGAATAAAATGAAATATGTGCCATGTTCATGTGACTAATATGCTGTTTCATTCACTGTGACATGTATTATACTTGATCACTCTCGAAACTCCAATAATCCTCGTTGGTGTTCTTAATGGATTGTGTTCAGCCTTTTTTTTTAATATCTGGACTTGATTACTCTGCATAAGTCCTTTAATATTCTATGCTCCATGTTCGTGAGATTTATATATGTTCATTTTTGAATAAAACTAAATGAAATGTGTTCATGTTCTTGTGTCCAACCACTCTAAGACCTCTAGCAATCATCTGCTTGTGTTCTTGATTGATTGTAGTGTCAACACGAAAGGATCGTTCCTGTGCAGCAAGGAAGCTGCGAATAGGCTGAAAAAAGGAGGAGGAGGTCGGATCATACTCGTGACATCGTCCGTGACCAGAAGCTTAAAGCCCGGATTCGCTGCCTATGCAGCATCAAAAGCAGCCGTTGAAACGATGGCTAAGATTCTTGCAAAAGAGCTCAAAGGAACAGGGATCACTGCAAACTGCGTTGCTCCGGGACCCATCGCCACTGAGATGTTCTATGATGGAAAGAGCACCGAGATGGTGGAGAAGATAGCTGCGGAGTCACCTTTTGGGCGGGTCGGTGAAGTCAAAGACGTTGTGCCTCTAATTGGGTTCTTGGCTGGTGATGGTGGTGAATGGGTCAATGGTCAGATCATTCCCGTTAATGGTGGATATGTGTAAAAGGTTCTGCTCTTGAGATGTCTCTTTGCTGTTGTTTTGCGGCATGATATGTATGGGTTATCTTGTTAGAACTGAAACGTTAAGGTTTAATCAGAATAAAAACCATGATTTGTGGAATTGTGTGAAGCTAAAATATGGCTAACATTGTCAAAACGGAAAATGAATGGGCGTAGCCCTTGTTAGTTTCTTTAATCATGCTTTCGTGAAGGAACATTGTTTTTATGATTACGAAATGAAGAGAATGTATCTGGATAATATGGGACTTGTCCAACAACAACTACAGATAGAAGCATAAACAAAATAAAACAAAATAAGGGTTTAACGCAATACCCTACCAAAAAGTCTAATCCCCTTTTCCAAGGAAGAGGGAAACAAGAACCACTTACCTCAATCACCATTTTGTTGTCTTCCTCCTCTGCCTCTTCCTCTATCTCTTCCTCTCTCTCTTCTTCTCCACCTCTCTTCTTCTCTCTCATCTGCCCCTTAATTATCTTGTTTCTTCTTCGCCTGCTTTTTCATCCATTTCTCATGCCAAGATGTCTGTTTCTTCTCGTTGTCTAAGAACAAGTCATAGACTTCAACGCCCTAGTCAATCACGAGATAGAGGAGTGTGTATAAAAGATATGGGCATGCTTCCCCCCAAAAACCATTTTAACGTCTTTTACTGGCTTTCTTTTCCTGCAAAATTGAGAGAGGTTATTAGGAGGTGATTGGTAATTGCTCTGAATGCTCTGCAGAGTTATATTTTTTTTCTATAGCACTAGTGTTAAACCAATCAAGCTTTGATTACATTTTTAAATATCAAAGCAATAATTTTAAATATGAAAATATTTTGGCTTTAGAAATCAAATTTTCATCAACATTTTCTTTCTTCTCTTTCCTTAATTTTTTTTTGTCCAATGTTGAAACCTAAATATGGGTTTATGAAAATATATGGGTCTACAAACCTAAACCTAAATAATGATATGTTCATTTATGCAAATATATGGGTCTTTTAACTTGTGTAAAGCTAAATATGGCTAGCATTATTAAACGGAAAATTAATGGGGACAATCTCTAGATATTAAAATTTGAAGGGGAAACTTGTAAATAAAGGCAGGTGTAAGTTTTAAACAAAAAAAGAATTTGTTCGAAAGTGGTCAGATTGATTGAGAGTCATCGGAATCGCTATGACAATTTCGCAGCCTCCGCTTCCCCTCGCCGGCCGAGTCGCCATAGTCACCGGTTCGTCTCGTGGAATTGGGCGAGCCATAGCGATCCACCTCGCTGAACTCGGCGCAAGGCTTGTCATCAACTACACCACTAAATCAGCGGATGCCGAGCGCGTCGCGGCGGAGATCAACGATTTGCCAGCCAGGGAAGAAATCACCAGAAAGGGACCAAGAGCGATTGTTGTTCAGGCCAATGTCTCCGAGCCAATTCAGGTGAAATCGCTGTTTGATTCGGCCGAGAGCGCCTTCGAGTCGCCGGTTCATATCCTGGTTAACTCGGCTGGAATTCTCGATCCCAAATACCCCTCGATCGCAGACACATCAGTCGAAGATTTCGATCGCACTTTCAGGTACCGGTTTAATGGTTCATTTGATTCGGTTTAGGTTGATGCAATTCAATTCCGCATTGATATCATTGTGTTCGATTTCGTATCAAATGTGACGTGTTTCTATGCTAGAAACTTGATCAAATGCCAGTTAAAGATTCTTGTTTCATCACTCTCCATTCTCTAACAATCCTTCGTTTGTTTAATTTTTATGATTTGTAGTGTCAACACCAAAGGAGCGTTTCTGTGCAGCAAGGAAGCTGCGAATAGGCTAAAACAAGGAGGAGGTGGTCGGATCATACTCATGACATCTTCCATGACCCGAGGGTTAAAGCCAGGGTTCGGTGCCTATACAATACTAATTATATCTCCTCTTTCTGTTCTTCCGAGGCTAAATAATTAGTATTGTTTTGCAAATTGTAGGGATTGAGTTGTTTACAATTGAAACATTGAGGTTCGATTAGAACAATAACCATGATTTGTGGATTTGCATACAATCTTGACTTGTGTAATCCATTGACCATGATTTGTGGATTTGCATACAATCTTGACTTGTGTAATCCATTGGTGTGTTACATGTGTAATCCAATTGACAACTTCTATTCGTCTTAATACACACATCCGTTACACTTAAAACCGATTCGTCCACATATAATTCTTTGTCTTTTACAAATATTTTCAATTATCTTTTTGTCGACATCCAATTCTTTTTATCTATTTATCTGCTCGTCTCTTCATGATTATTAGTTTATTACTTTACTGACAGTCATTAGAACCATTTGTATGATTTATATTATCCTTGTAATCCGAATATCTATGGATAGACATCGCTTGCTGAAATACAACTTACAGAATCTAACATGGTTGGGGGGGAATATATCTCAAGTGTAACACCTAAAAGTCTAAAACAATACCCTTTGAAGCATCTTAAAATAATATAAAAATATCAATGTATGAGGAATAATCAACGCAAGCTCTTTGTATCCAGAAATTTTTTGTTCAAAAAGCATAAATGATATTTTGGGATATTAAATGCACTGGAAAAAGAAGAAGAAAATGAAGATAATTAAGAATTTCCATTTTCATCACGCACCTACCCATATTAGTTTTTTTATATAAACAGTAGCCTTCTTCTTTGCCCTTGAAAACAAAAACCCAAGAAGAAGGAAGAAAAATGAGTCAACACAACATCCTTGAAGCTCTTAACGTCCGGGTCGTGGGTACGGGCGATCGGATCCTGGTTCTCGCCCATGGGTTCGGTACGGACCAATCCGCTTGGCACCTAATCCTCCCTTACTTCACTCCGACTTACAGAGTCGTCCTCTACGACCTTGTTTGCGCCGGCAGCGTCAATCCCGATTACTTCGATTTCAATCGTTACACGACGCTCGATGCCTACGTCGACGATCTCCTCAACATCATCGATTCTCTCGGAATCCAGAATTGCGCCTACGTAGGCCACTCTGTTTCGGCTATGATCGGAATCATAGCTTCGATCCGGCGACCGGAGCTTTTCTCGAAGCTTATCCTGATCGGAGCTTCCCCTAGGTTTCTCAACGACGAGGATTACCACGGCGGATTCGAGGAAGGGGAGATCGAGAAGGTTTTCTCAGCTATGGAGGCTAATTACGAGGCTTGGGTCCAGGGATTCGCGCCGCTCGCCGTCGGAGCCGATGTTCCGGCGGCGGTTAGAGAATTTAGCCGGACTCTGTTCAATATGCGTCCGGATATTTCTCTGTTCGTCTCCAGGACGGTGTTCAACAGCGATCTGAGAGGTGTGCTTGGATTAGTGAGAGTCCCTTCTTGTGTGATTCAGACGGCGAAGGATGTCTCCGTGCCTGCTTCGGTGGCGGAGTATCTGAGAGATCATCTCGGCGGAGATACCACCGTGGAGACGCTCAGAACTGAAGGGCATTTGCCGCATCTCAGTGCTCCGGCGCAGCTCGCTCAGTTTCTCCGGCGAGCACTTCCTCGGTGACTTTTGTTTGTCTCACTCTCAGCTTTTTAATTTTTAATTTTCCTTTTAGCAGAGATAAAAAAAAACAATTGGACGAATATGGGACTTGTGGGGTCCACGGTAGGGAAAACGAAGGGCCTCTATTTGTGGAGGACAGTTTGGTTGGCTTTGTCAAATCTAAGATAAGATTGTTCACTTGACACGTGTGACAAAACGCATTTTTACTTCTTCAGCTTTTCTACACGAGTTTTAAAACAAAACTAATAATTGTCAGTGGATTTTGCAGAATCATAATCGACTAATCGTATGTCAAATCTAATCTTATCCTACTTACTTTCCTATGTCTATTGTTTCTAAAGTTTGGTCTTTCGAGAATGTGAAACACGTTTCTTAATTTCTCTCTGTAAAATATGATGGAGACAAAAGATAATCAACAAAGAAGTGTAAAACCCTACAACTTCATCGGAAGAAATATATATACCAACATCTAAAAATAGTAAAATCCGTATGCATTAATGCAACTGAGATAATTAAGAGTTTTGTATTTTGTAATATGCAACTGAAACATACAATATTCAATTATCCAAACAATACCATACACAAAAATATTTTGCATACGAAATGACAATCTCGACAAATCGCTACACTCATTTTCAAGACATCCAAGATAAGCTTATAAATCCTTAAACTTGAAAAAAAAAAACATAAATTTGCAAATTTATTAACAAAACAGCCCGACAATAATCTGATTCTGATTGCTAGTATATGGCTTCAAGTGCTTCGCCGGCCCTTTGCCTCGCCGGTCGAGTCGCTATAGTCACCGGATCGTCACGAGGAATAGGGATAGGCCGTGCCATAGCCATTTACCTTGCGGAGCTTGGAGCTAGAATCGTCATTAACTACTCCACTAACTCAACCGAGGCCAAGATTCTTGCAAAAGAGCTCAAAGGAACAGAGATCACAGTAAACTGTGTTTCTCCAGGACCCGTCGCCACAGAAATGTTTTTTCCCGGATTGAGCAATGAGATAGTAGGGAAAGTAAAGACACAAAACGCATTTGGTAGGCTCGATCGGTGAGACCAAGACATTGCAAATATTGTTGGAGTCTTAGCCAGCCACGCTAGCGAATGGATCAACGGTCAAGTCATCATTGCTAATGGTGGTTCTCTATTGTAGTATTTTAATAAATAAATAAAAATGATTAATGAAACCAAGAATGAGTCATATACAACGAAACAAACATATATAATCTCTCATTGTGTCATGTGAAGAAACACCAAGCCACTCATCATCATACCTAACCTAACCATCGAACCAAAGCTATAATCATAATGACCAGACGATGGCTCTCCGATCTGAATCGGGAAATTACACTGTCCTTGAGAAATATTCTGCGTAGTGATCGTCGCAAGCCCATCAAAATCACACGCTTGAGCTTCTTGGTTTTGCACTTGGAAATACATGTTAAACGCGTAAGACGCATTCCCATTCGCATCAAGATTGCCACAAGACGATCCGTAACCCAAAGCCGTACAGTCCGAGAGCGAACACGCGTAGTCTATGTTATCTCCAAGCTTACTAATATTACCACGACTGTTAGGATTAAACATACACCACTGGTTTAGCAAGTACTGAACGTTTTGTGCTCCGGTTAAGAACATTTTCTGACCTTGTCCCCGAAAATCCACCGGGAATTTCGGTTGACCGTCGTATTTGAAGATCCCCCAATGACGTTCGAAGTTTCCCGGTGCAACGCTTTTCGCATCTTCGTCGATAAATCCGAATAGATAAACCTCAATGTAACTTTTACGCATTGGGGTTCCAACGTTGTTGGCTAACCGAGGGAGCAAACCGGAATAAAACCGTCCCGCGTTTTGAATGTTTGCGTTCTTGTCTCCATCCGTGGGCCAACCGACTTCTCCAACGATCACTTCCATGTCGCCGTGATTCAGAGCGTTTAGAGAAGCTACAAGCGTGTCAAAACTAGCGTCGAAGACGTTTGTGTAGATAACGCCGTTATCGTTGACGGTGTTCTGGCCGTCGAAAAAGGCGTAGTCGAAAGGGAAGTCGGTGCTCAAGTAGAGACTTAAGAAAGGGTAAATGTTGACGGTGAAAGGAGCTTTGTTCTGTGCGAGGAAGTTAACGATGAGTGTCATTTCTTGGAGAATGTCGTCACGGAATCTTCCGGCGGATGGGACCTGGTTGTCCGGCGGAGAATTGTAAACGTCGGCGTTTAAAGGAACGGTGGCTTTGATGAAATCTCCGACTCCGGCGTCGTTTAAAGCGGTTTGGATGTTGACGAGTGCTGGATACGTTAGGTTTATGAACGATCCGTTGTATGATTTCAAGAAGGGCTCGTTCCCTACGGCAACATATCTGCAAATGGAAGAGAAAAAAAATTGTTTACTTCATTAGTTGCATGATAAGGTAATTTTAAAGTTTGTATGATAAAAATGAACATGTGACTGTGACATTTAACGTGGTACTATCCAATATTTGCAAAGTTTGCATCTTATGCAATAAAGAGGAATTGATTAAGAAAGTTAGACTTTTTTTTTTTTTTTTGTAATAAATACGTTACACACATATGACGGTCCATATACATGAGTAAATATGAAAAATGGACATATACGCAAGACAACGCACGACGCTTCATATATGCATAAACCAAACTCAAATAATTTACTTCCAGAACCATTCATTTTATTATATTAAACTACATATAGTGACAAATGAAGGGTGTGGTGGTCAACCAACTACATAACAAGTTCACAACTAAAAGAAAAAATTCAAAAATTTAATTTATAAGCAAGTCGACCAATAATAGTATTTTACAGATAAGTTGCAGAAAAGAAAAAGAAAAAAAATTGATTATCCAACTAGTCAACACTCAAAGCCAACGTGTAAAGAATTTGGAGCTCCTCTCAGTCTGTCTAATCTGGTGGGTTCATGACTATTATGGACCTCATGATCCAACTATTATTATTGTCAACATTTTTTGTTTTCTGTCATCGTTTTTATTTATTTTATTAAATAAAAACTAGGATCAATTTGGCTAATAGCCATATTGGAGTTCCAAATTTAGTCTATAGCCATTTAAAATTAGAGTAATTGCAAAAAATACCTCTCAATAATCTGATAATTAACTGACACAAAACTGATACAAAACTGACACAAAATAGCACTTTTCGTTTTTGTTAAAAGACAATTATAACCTTTTATATTTTCTTTTCTCATCAAATCAGAATGAATGAACAATAATATGAGCAACGATAATGCTGTTGTCCGCTAATTAAGTTGTTATCAATGTAATTAATTGTCAATAACTCTTATTTTTTATAGAATGATAACAAGATTGATATATTTAGTGTAACGTTAACAATGTTAGCAATGTTAACACGACAATATGTTAACGTTAACAATGTTAACACGACAATATGTTAATGTTAACAATGTTAATACGGCGATATGATGTTATGATAATTGGGTTAACATAACATTTTCTTATTGTTATCATCAATCAATGTTATCGTCTTAATGTTTTTGTATGTAAGTGTTAATATGTTTGTTATCGTCTAGCTGATGGCATTTTCAGTAATTATTTGTAGTAGCAAGGATATTTTTGGAGAAACATTACTTTTTCTCTCATAAGTTATCTAATTTTCAATTATTTGCTCCTCTTTTCTAATTTCAATATTATTTTAGTATATAGATTAATATCACCCTTAAAATTATAATCACAGCAAATAACAAAGTGAGTAAGAAAGATAGACCAAAATAGCCTTCATGCAAAGAAAATAACAAAAGAAAAGAAGAAGAGGGTGAGGAGTTTTTGGGCAAAATTGAGCACAAATATGTAGGACTCATGATTCTTTTTTTTTCATGGTTACTTACTAAATTAGTGATTTTTATGGCTATGTATGCCAATTTCTCTAAAAACTACGTATAACTTTTTTTTTTTTTTTGTTATCTAGTTTTATTAGAAAGGAAACATTACACGACTACGTATAACGTTTCAAAACAACTTTTCTCTATAGCCCAATATCATGATATATTTGAGGCATTTTCCAATAATCCAAACTCCAAAAGGGTCTAATATCTGATTTTCGAATCACAAAATATCTGAAAACCTAAGTGTCAAGAAACTTTTAACCTTTATCTTGATACATGTATATAACTCATACTATGTTGTCGTTAGTTATGGTTAGGACTGTTTAAGAAGATTTAAAGAAGTAACTAGAAAAACATAAACTCAAACAATTTAACCCCGTTGAATCCAAATCGAAACCGATGGTAATTCATAAATGATAACACACAAAGAATTAAAAACTTACTTGATCTTAACGCCATCGTTGAAGTTGAATCTAGAGACGTTTCTTTGGACCCAATCTTTAGCTCTCTGATAGGTTCCCATGGCTTGGAGCAGATCATTAGGGATCGCCACCATCACTTCGACGCCGGAGCCGGCGAGAGCTCCCATCGTGTTTGTGTCGGCATCGAACAGCTTCACTTTCTTTATGTTGTTGTCTTTAAGCATCTCCACCACCGTCTTCGGCGGTAACTGATGAGTCGCCATTGTTCCCCAGTTTACTCCCAAAGCAGAGACCCCGCCGAAGAGAAAACATACGGCGGAGATGATGGTGAAGAGAACGCCAGAGTTGGTTATGGGACTCTGTTTCTGTCGATGATTCATTTTGCGAATTCCTCTGTTTTTTTGGGGAAAATTGGAGAATTTGGGAATGATTTTCCGGAAAAGTTTTGTGCTTTTCGGAATTTTGATGTTGGAAAAGAAGAGATCCTGGATTGATTTCTCCCGGGAAAGTTATGAGCTGTAAAGGAAGAATCTGGTGGGTTTCTATTGGTTTTTTGGTATGAGGAAAATTGGAAAAAAGTATGCGAGATAAGATTGTGGGTGCTCTGTTCTGTTGCAGCTCGAAGATGTGAATAAATAAGGAAAGTAATTATGTTAAGATGATAGAAATCTGAGTGAGCGTAAGGGAGAAGGAAGAAGAGATCAAATAGGTAAGAGAGACTAGAGAGAAGAAGAAGGGAAACAGAGTCAAAACCAGGCCTCTGAAACAGAAACCGACCATCAAAAATAATATTAAATTAATAACATAATGTTTATATTCGTGACTTGGAGTCTTGGAGGTTCACACGCTCGTCGCTCGATTAGAGAAATGTTTAAAATGGCAGGTTAAAATCGCTATCGTGATATTATATGTTTTGCGAATACTGCATGATCTTTTTAGTTAGGTCCATTCGATTGATCTAACCAAGTTATATAGTTTACAAAGTAGTTCTTTTAATGGATGTAGATATACCCAATGACAATTAAAATACTTACATTAGATACAAAATATCAAATTTACTTGAAAAACTATGTTGTAATTTGTGATGAGTCACATATATCAAATAAATAGACGTAGACAAATTAACAAATTTTTTCTGGCTTGCTATCTAAGCAGCAGTCTTAATGAACCATATAACAGCAGTGTTTATAGTCAAGATAAAAAAAATTCCAATAGAAAATGTTGAGTATATTTTTCAAGATCGAGTACGTACTTACGAGAAGAAAACACGATGACGTATTTTTCTAATTTTAAACCCAATGATGTATGTAAATTAATTCCCAATTAAATACCAGAAACATCCAAATATAAGACATGACGATAGAGATTCTTGATTTGGTATAGGCGTATAGCACAATATAAAATTATGAATAAACACACCTATTAATAGCATAAACTATCACCGGTTGGTCATAAAGCATCTTTTCATTTTCATTGTAGGAGATATTATATGGTTTTAAGTGTATGTTTATCCCGTAAGTTCTATAACACTAAATATTTACGCTGGTTATCAGTCTACAAACTGTAAAACGAAAATTCGAATTATAAGATAATCATGACCAAAGCAAGCACTAATCAGTCGACATGAACAAAAATCACACACGCGGAAAGATGACGTGGACAATTATGGTCATGTTGATTTTTGTTCGTGTGGTAGNAAGTTAGTCCACTTGTAATAAGCTCTGTTCAAAAAATCGGCCGATTTGCCGATTAATCGGCGATTAATCGCTAATCAGGTACCAACCGTACCGATTTTACTTAATCGACATAATTAATCGGTCAACCGTGGTTTGACCGATTAAATGAAAAATTCGGCCGATTAATTGAAAAATTCGGCCGATTAATTGCTAAAGTCGTTTGAACATTTTGTTTTAATAAAAAATTGAAGTATATTTGTATTGAAAGTGACCCAAATCTTAAGAACAAAATTTATATATCTTATTATATAAAGCAGGATGCGCGCGACGTGGTCGCGACACGTAGGATTTTTATAATTCATAAGATCGCGACATGTGACAATTTTAATTTTAACGTATTGAGATCTTGACATATGTATTGAAAAAAAACTAAATAAAAGTGTTAAAAAAAAAAGATATCTACCAAATTCTAACGAAAAAATATTTCATATTTTTAATAAAAAAAGGAAAAAGTTATTTTGTAGGCCTAATATTCTAAGATAAAAAATAG
>OVBJ01001776.1:0-24095 GCA_900406535.1 Noccaea bulbosa | reverse complement strand
GCTAAACAAAAAAACATCGCCGGCCAGTTACTATTTTTTTCACATGACTCTTTTATTCAACCGCTTCTCAGTAAGGGTGAGAACGTAATCAACTATCAACACATGCAAACTGAAAGTGCACCTCTGTAAGAATGTGACTCTTTCTGTAAAGACAATCCTAGAAGTTACTCTGAGTGTAAATCACTCAAAGAGAAGGCAAACAAATAACAACGAAATGAAGTAGTAATAAATAAACGAGTCTTGACAAGAAAATAAGAAGAGTAGAGAGTCGGTGATATTAAATTTTGTTAGCAAAAGTTTGGTAGAAACTCAATGAAAAATAATGTCATGTCATGTTCTGGCGTGAAATCAAACACGTGGTGGAGAAAAATTAGTCGGATATGTCTGAATTCACAGTGTTAGTAGTTAGGGTAACATCCGAGAAATGTAAAACCAAAGCAAAGAATATTGTTGAATACTTCTGATTTTAGCAACTGCGTATCCAGCTCCTTCGTCCTTAGTCCTTACTCACTCGGTCACTCCCCCAGTCCCCCTTGTCAAGGTATCAAGTATGAAGTATCAACCAATCCGACACCAAAATACTTACATAGGAATTTGAATTCAGTTTTTTTTTTTTTTTTTTGAGCCTGGATCCAAAGATTCTAAATTCAAATTATGTTTCAAAGTTATGAAAATTAAATTAAATTCTAAAAATTAAATCCTAAGAAAAGATGTCAGTGCACTGTGTTAACGTTTGAGTTCCATTTAGAACTTTTCTCTGGTAGATAGAAGGATGGAAAATAAATAAAAGAAGAAGAGAAACTCTTTAAACTATTACTTTGTGTGTTTTCCTTTTTCTCAAAACATGCAGCCATGACCATGAGAGAGTTTCAAACTAGAGATATATACACAAATTTGACATTTTTTAAAAACAAACTATCACCAAACTAAATTTAGAACTCAAAAGATAAAAAGAAACTATCACCAAACTATTTCGAATAATTTACAAAAATATAACGTGATCCAAGGAGAAGTATCAAGTAGGTAGGGTTCTAGTAGTTTATTCTTAGCTGTTCGTAGCCTAAATTCCCTCCGATTTCCCTCCCTTGGATTTGTATGGGGTTCTTGTCTCCTTTCCATGTTTTTTTAAAAACACTACTCCTTTTACTCTTTTAGTTTATTTTTGAGTTTCACTAAATAATTAAAATAAAACGATCGTGGGTCTGGATCGTCTTGCTTTTTCTTCTTTTTGGTACCTTTACTCGTCCTTTCGCTTTCATGAAAAAAATAAGAGAAAACATAGCTCGTTAAACTTTGAATACAGAGGCTCCATTATAGAGCTTATGCCTAACATTTTAGCACTCCGTCTATATTCCGTCTAAATTCCGATAATTGTAAGCTACATTTCGTAATTTTTCTAAATAATTCAAACTTATTGTATAAAATCATCTAGACACGATGTCTTCATCCAAATTGTTCATGTGTAAAATGCATCCTTACGAAATATAAAGTTACCAGTCAGAATAATATATTATGTTGGGATCTAAAACAATGTGACTGGTGTGGGCACTGGTCGGTTACTTCTCAATAACCCTCCAATGATGTTAATCTACAATAATTGTACATTAATGCCACTAAGATTGCAGAGCAACCAAGATGTACATATTAAAATAAATTTTGTCGTTTGGAAAACAAAACTACGTATCTCTGATCGACAGGTGAATATACTAAATCTGAAAAAGAGAAGCATATATAGATATGTGTGTGTGTTATGTAGTGTTAGTGTGTAATATTAATGTATGTATATCAGTATATATACATGAGTGTTGTTGTGGGGGAATCTGCAAAGGAAGATACAAGGTGGCTGCTTTTATTTTTTTGTCGAAGTGCCTCAAAGCCACATGTAATCTCACATGCCGTCCTACACCCTTTTTTTTTCTTTTCCTTAATACATATCTCATCTTTAGACTTTTTTTTAGTGTGAATCAACTGATAATAATCCATTCCACTTACCAAAAAAAAAAAAAACTGATAATAATCCATAATATGTGGGCATTTTTACGATCTTCATCTTTAAATTTACTCATACAAGGAAATATTACAGTTTAGCTTACATGAAGCAAGCATGCCACAGCATTGATGAGATGCATCCAGTGACTAAGTTCTTAGGTGTAGATTAGATGTAGTCCTTTAGTTTATGGAATCCGAAAAACACAGCATCTTCGATCAAGTTTTGGTTTTCGAAAAGTAAGAACACTTTTTTTTTACATTAATTTCCATTTTAACTGCTAAACTAAAACTGTAAATTTTCGAGTTTTATAACCAAAAGCTAAAAACTTTCAAAAAAATCTACATCCGTTTAAACCCAAACAAAAATATTAGTAGGAAAAAGTGATATTTGGTTTAAACTTTAAAGTAACGTATACAAAANAAAAAAAAAAAAAAAAAAAAAAAAAAAAAAAAAAAAAAAAAAACTGAAAAAGAAAAGAAATATTTGCCAATTTGGTGATTTATATTCTCTTTCAGAAAGGAGAGTTGAAGCAATCTTGCATGCAATTTCTTTCCCTTTCTGTGCCAACTTTTGCCGGCCACTCGACGAATATTCCTATTTCTACATCTAACTCTTCTTTAAGCCTTTCAGATTCTATCCAAAATCCATTACACTCATCTCTCTACAGTCTTGCTGTTTAACCTCGAAACCTTTCTATTTCTGGCTTTTCTTTATTTCATTCAAGAATATTATTATTCCATGATTCGCATAATTTATGAGACAGACCTGCGTTTCAAGTCTACATATATTGGGCCTAAAACCAGGCCCATCATGTTTTTCGTTGTGCACAGTGTGTAAGGAAATTAGTGATGTTGGAGGAGTTTACTTCATCGTTGGGGAGGGAATACGAAGACGACACGTATATATCCACGTGGAGACACGTGTTACTCAGCAAGCTAAATAAACTGAAAATAAGTTAAAGATTTGATTACCTTATAGGTAGCCTACAGGATTAAAAAACAAGACCAAGAAGTAAGAAGTATCAAACGAGTCGTTGACACGAAGAAATAAGTAAAAATGAAGAAACTATTGGCCTTGTTTCTTGTCTTGAGTGCCTTATCGACGACGGTAAGCCACTGCTCGGATTCGGAAGGTGACGTCATCGTGAAAGACGGACACCGTGTTGTTGTGGTGGAGTATGACGGAGACGGCAAAACCAGCACTAGAGTCTTAATTTCACCGCCGGGAATAGGACGGGAAGGAGTAGAAGAGAAGAGAAATGACGAAAGAGAAGTGTATAGAGATGTGAAAAAGAAAGTGATAGAAACGGCGTCGTCTCTTCCAGTTGTGGGCCAAGTAGAGGGAGAGCGTGAACACCACGCGTCGCCAGGAGAGCTCGTATGCGACGCGATCGGTAAGTGTAAGCACAAGATGGCGAGTGTGTTGGGGAGAGTCAACGAGACTATCGCACGTGCGGCACGTGACGTGGAAGAAACTGTGGCTCATGAGGTCGCAGGTAGAGCCCACGAAGCTAGTGAAAGGGTAACAAAGAAGGCCCAAAAGGCCCAAAACGTTTGGGAGAAGTCAAAGATCACGGTGAGGCGGGTAGGGACGGCTGTTGCGGAGGCGCTGAAGCTGACAAAGGTTGGGAGCGTGGTGAGTCTGATAGGGGTAGCGGCGGCGTACGGGATGTGCGTGTGGGTGACGATCGTATCGAGGTACGTGTTGACTTCTGTGCTTGGGAGGCAGCGATGTGGTGTGGTGCAGAGCAAGGTGTATCCGGTTTACTTCAAGGCGATCTCTGTAGGGATTCTTGTCGGGTTGCTTGGACACGTCATCAGCCGACGCCGGAAGGTTTTTACCGATGCGGCGGAGATGTGGCAGGCCGTTAACCTCTTGTGTTCGATCCTGATGGTGGAAGCTAATGCGTCATTTGTTGAGTCACGAGCCATCAAGGTTTTGTTTTTTCTTTTTTTTCAAGTAAATGAAATTTCAAGTTTATGCAGTATTGTGTAATATTGATATTTGTGTTTTGCTCAACAGACAATGTATGAGCGGATAAACGTGGCAAAGGAAGAAGGAAGAGGACTTGCCACGTCAGAGTCACAGTCCAGTGAAGCAGCGGCTCGAACCAGTGGTGAGAAGGTTAGACAGAAGACGGATGAGGATGCGGTGAGTCGTAAACTGGCGAAGCTGAGTGAGAGGCTGAGTAGGTTAAATGCGTACTCGATGCGACTAAATTTACTAACTCTCGTGTCTCTCACTTGGCACTTTGTGTATCTCGGCCATCGACTCAGCCTCACTTATTGAATGATCGAGCTATACATTAGTTGTTTCTGTGTTTGATTGGTTTTGTGTTGAGTTACATTTCTTTTGTGTGATTGTGAATAATTGTATTTCGATGCTTAGTTCACGCATATGAGAAGCTCTATTCAGTGATATATATAGCCCTTGGGATATTGACAAGATCGTGTGCATGTGGGATTTACTAATTTATCAGCCTAATTACATTTTATGTCCTTATATGCCATGGTCTATATGACTATATATATATATTTACATTTAGGTTCTTAGAAACGTATATTGACGATTCCATAGACCATATATATAATATGATTTACTATTTACCGGATTGGTTACGATTGATCGTCGAGGTATACCGTATACGTAATCATCTAAGGACCAATGACCAATATACGATTTTGTTTTGTGCACAACAACCTTCAAACTAATTTGTTTTTGCAAATAAAATTTTCAATTTAAAATTGTAAAGTCAATCTTCTGAAGTCAAAAAGTCATCCACAATATATAAAACATCTGTATATTTGTGATGAAATCAAAAGGTTTTTATGAAAAAAACTGTGAACTATTTTTTTTATATAAATTTAACCCTTAGTTTAAAAGACAAACCAAACATGCAAAACCGAAAATAACTGTTAACTTCTGAAATCGGAAATAACCTATATGTAATGTCAATGTGGCTGAAACGGATTTCAATTAAAAACAAACACAAATAAAAAATGTACTACTTTGGAAAAACATGACAAAATTTATAATAATTTTAGAAATTACATGTTGTTTTAATAATAGACAAACCAAAAAATCATAAAAAACAAATAAGAAGAAAAAACTTCATTGACATTTACAAACTCTTATTATTTTTCCTCTTCTCTCATCATTCCTCTACTTTTCTTCTCCAGATTCATTAACTAATGAATGGAAAGAAAATGAAAATCAAAATCAAAAATAATTTAATATCTAAATAAGTATCAAAATCACACAAATTCATTTCTCCATATATACGACAAAAGATCAGCATAAAAAACAATAAACGAAATAACAAAATCCAAACTTAATTTTGAAACTTAATGATATTATGATAAAGAAAATCAACTTACTCACATAGGATTACTCGGGAGAAGCTCATTAATGGTGAAGGAGAAAGAGAAGAAAGATTGAAGATTTTTGCTTTTGTTTTTTACAGTTAATTTTGATTAAAAAGTTAAAATATTATAAATGACATGATGTTTTGAATCGATGTTTACAGTTAACGACAAATAAACAGTGAAAAATATTAAATAAAATCACTTTTAAAAATAAATAAAATAATTTTAAAAACCGATAAAAAATTTTAAGTAAAATATGATTGATAAGCAATTTACCTTCTAATCATAATTAATATTTTTATGATATGAAAACGATTTGTAAAATATCAAATTATTATAAAATTATTTTATTAGTTTTTATTTCTATTATTACTTTTAAAACAAATTTGAGTTAACATTTGTCATTATCTTCTGGTATGTTATCATCTAGCCAATATTAGTTATTAGACACGTGCCACGATCGAATATGTTATAAAAAAATTCTATATATTAATCCTTAATCATCATCTGGTCGATATTAGACACGTGCTACAATCGAATATGTTATTAAAAAACTTCTATATATTAATCATTTGTGCGATTTAAAAAAAAATTATTTTTCATACGCATCCAATTTAATATAATAAGATTTGATTGCGTTAAAAAAATATAGAAATAAAAATAAAAATAGCAAAAAAAAGGAAGAAAATCTTTCTAAATATAAACCAAATCTGGTCATAAACCCAAATACATCAAGTCACACCATTCAATGATTGAAATACCAACAAGGTCAAAAGAGATTCATATCATTTTCTCATAGTCCTTTTAAACACAAATCATCATAAAACATAATTCTCAACCATATTGTAAACAATTTAAATTCCATGAAGAAAAACAAGAAAAATAAATTGTTTTTGAAAGGCCTAATCTTCCTCCTCCTTGACGAAGGCTTTTCCTGATTCCAAAGCCACAATCCTCTCTCTGATCACATTGATCCTCTTCATGACCACATCAGCCGCTTTGACCAGCTCCTCTGAATAATCAGCGTCGTCTAGATCTTCGAACGCAGCAGCCATCCCGAGCTCCATCGCACGCCGATACATGTGCTCCTTGTCCAGCTTCTTCTCAGCGTCTTGGATCATCCTCGTCATGAGATCCTTCTGGTCCATCATGTATTTGGTCTGTTTCTCAACCGGGAGTGCACTTAACCGGTTTAGAAGCACACGTACCTCGTTACGGGTTGGCCAGACCTCAGGACCCTCCTTGTAGTCGCTGTAGATGATGGCGCAGGCGCGTAAGCCGCACAGGATGGTCAATTCGTTGAGCTTCTTCAGCAAACCTTCTTTGCGTTTTCTGAATGTGACTCGGCGAGTCGAGTTATCGGAAATCAATTGGTGTGTCACTTTTCGTCTCCCCATTGTGAAAAAGACAAAAATTAAATAAAGAAGAATGGTTTGTGTGATTTCTGAGACCAATAGGTGAAATGTTATATAGAGTTTCTAACTTTGATTTTTTGTTTTTTTTCTTATTTTTTGGCTCGGTCCACAGAGAGGTTTCAAAATATTATAGAAAGGTTTTGAAAGAAAATGTACATATTAAGGTTTAAGGAAAAAATAGATATAAAAAGTTTCTTAATAAGAAGATTTCTATCTAAAGATTTTTTGTCATTTTATTAGGTGTCTTGTGTTGGTTGGGCTAGTGAACATGCAAGATAGGAAGGTAATATTTGCCTGTTTGTGCCCCATAAATGTTTTACTGAATTAAAAAGTTTGAATTTTTCTACATAAATCCTCAAGCACTATTATACCAGTAGTCAATAGAGTAATTAAATGACATGTGACAGACGTAATTAAAATTGGTAATTACAAAAGCCAAATACAGTTTTGCGTGAATAAAGAAAAGTTAAAAAAAAAAATGTAAGAAACTTTTATGATTTTTTGTTTTTTGTTTTTCTTTTGAATAAAGAAACGTCTCTCTTAAAGATACACCAGCTAATTTACTCATAACAAAAAACAAAAGTTTTTATTTATACAATTTTAGACTGAAATTTACGGTTTTTCCTTGATACTTTGCCGATTACGAGAGTTTCTATTTATACACAATTTGGGGAACATTCTAGATCTAAATCCTATGTGTAAGGATCGCATTACACGTGTGAAACATCTAAGCCTAAGCCTTGTCTAGGGATAAGAGAGAGTCGTAACGGATGTATAGTAGTACTACAGAGCACAGCTCGCTCCTGCTGGTTTGTCTCTCCCTGCTGTTCTCTGCTTTTTCACTTGTACGGTGAAGCTTTTATCGTTTTGTTGCAGGTGACATGAGCTGGACCTTCCTGGGCCTCCAAGTTGTGTTTGAGTTGTTGGGCCTGATCCTCCTTTGTCGTGGCTAACACAATTCTTCTTCATGTTTGAATACTTTCAAATAATTCTTAAGAGTCTCATACGTTAGAATTTTCAACTTATCTTTTGCTCATAGAAATCAGGTTTTTGTGATTATCATTTTTTATTTTTTGTTAACCAGGTTTTGTGCTTATCGATTTTAAATTTCGACTCGTCGATGACTGCCTAAAATCGTATATCAGCTTAGGTCCCAATTGATAAGCTTAATGTATTGTTCATATATATCAGCTTAGGACAGAGTTATATCTACATTGCAAGATGTACATGTTACATGTAAGACTAATAATTTTTTTTTGTCACTTAGAATGTTTGTAGCGGCTAAAAATATATGAACATCAATAGAATTCAATTTCATCTAAAAATAAATAAATATAATATAATTTCATCGATAATGTGATTTAATCATTTAAACCTTTACCTAAATCGGTAAATCCAGTAAAGAATTCTTCACCGGTAGCACCGTTCAGTGACAGTGAATCACCAATATTTCTTTGTCCTTTAACAGAAAAAAGCATCACCATTTGTTTGTTGCCACAACTATTTTTTTTTCTTTTCTTCATAGTCTGAAATTTATGCGAGTTGTTTTACATGATAGACAAAGTACCAGTCAAATCCTATCTTTGCACTTGGTGCAATGACACATGTTGATAAGGTTCTAACTTGAAAAGAAAATAACAGGCAATCTTTATTTGAGTATTTCACAAATCGAAATATAATAGGCTCATTTTGTCATGGGAAAATATTATATTATTTTGAGTATTTGAGCTAGTTTTTTCTTTTTGAAGAGACTGGCTTATTATTTAACATCCTAAAACACAACTTATCTGAAGAAATTAGTAGGACCACAGACCATCTTGACCAAGCAAAACATTTAACGAATTCGTTCATGCAACCAGCCCAGCGTTCGAAAGAGAATTAAAGCAGCCAGGAATTTTAAGAACTGGTACACAAAAGCCAAATATGCGTGAATAAAGAAACGGTCAATGTAAAACACATTATAACTAAGTAGTATCAGCGCAAATGACAGTCACACGTTAGTTTCTCTCACCCTCTGTCTATTTTCTGTCTCTATTTGTTGCGAATACCTTTTGCTCTCTCACTCAAACCCTCTGCTCCTCTACTCTACTTTTACTTATATCACTATGATTATTGTTACAATTTTTTCCGTCACAATATATAGATATTCCGTCACAAATATATAATTGTGACAAAATTGATACAAATTATAAAACGTCACAATAAAATCGTCACAAACCCTTTTTAGTCACAAAACTGTCACAATCTTTTGTGACGATGGATAATGGTAACAATTTGTCACAAATTGTGACACCATTAAAACGTCACAGAAATGACACAATTTGTGACGAAAAATATTGTTACAAATAGGTCACAAATTGAGACAAAAAGAAGTCACATATTTATCACGAGTTAGGACCATAATTTAGTCACCAAAGCGTTACAAAAATATTAGTGACTGAAATTATAGTCACATGATCATCACTATATGGTTTTAGTTGTGACATTTTTTTTTTACTGAATATGTAAGAAATTGTTACGGAATTGGTTTAATATAGAAAACTGTAATTAATTGTAGTCACTTTAAGAAAAAAAGAAGAATTCATCCAAAACAAAAAACAAAAGAAATCTTTTATTTTGTACAGTACAACTTCTCATTTAATTAAATCAGTGATACAACGTGTTTGGCTATAGATTATGTTACAACAGTAGCAGCTCTATGGATGAAATTAAACTTAACAGAGGATAAAACGGATGAGGGTGAGAGAATCCGATTGAGGAATCTGGGAGATGCAATCCAGATCCAACGGTTTGATCAAAGCAGACCTAATCGCAAGAGTTTCTGCCATTAAAGCAAAGAAAGAGGAGGCGCATCATTGATTCCGACTCAGCGCATCTGCAGCAAGAAGGGCTCAGGAGATTGAGTCTCAAAGCCAACTGTTCGCCTACATATAAGGCTCCATGTAGGGATTAAGGAAATCTACAAACACAATTAATTTAAAAGAAAGAGTCTTAACAAATAACCAAACATGTAATACCAAACATGTTTAGGTTTGTGTTTAGGTTTGTGTCGATGATTTAAAATGTGTTTGTAGTTGATGATAGCTTCATAGAAAACATTAGGGTAAAAATGTAATGTATGAGAAGAAGAAGCATACCTTTGCAAGAGGAATAGGCACAGAGGACACAATGTGTTCTTCACGTGACTTGGAGAAGTAGTGCAAGAGATCTCTACAATAATTTTCAATATCTCTATGCCTTCTTTTTCTCCTTCAAAACCTTGTTTGCAAGTCTTGCGTCTCTTTCTGGCTTTCTGCTGGACCATAAGTCCACATAATCACAGCTTTCTGTAAATAATCAAATTGTTGTTTTCATGTATGGAGAATAAATTTTCAAATCTCTATGTTTTGAATTAGGGATTTAAAAAGCCAGTACCATGAAATCACCAGATCATTCAGAGGAGAGATTATGATAAGATCTTTGTCGTAGACCTCTCTGTAACATTCCCTGGTTTTCCTTCATTGGCTCTCGTTTCTATTCTGTTGGCTCTTGATCAATATTGTCGCCTTCTAATCTGTTCCCCATCCTATAGAAGAAAAAAACATTCCAACTTTAATTTCAAAAATAAACCAGAAACCTGATCGACAGAACCATTATATGTAAAAGGGAAGTAGCAAAGAAAACGGTTTTGAGAGGTAGAGGGAGGAGATGGTTAAATATATTTTGGGAAAACTTAAAGCGGTTAATGAATTTAAGGCGCTATAATAAAAATTATAATTAAGGCTCACGAAAAGTTTAGGACAGTTACTTTGCTTACTAATTTATTCACGTATCCTTCATATCTAGGCCTTGATTGTTTGAGGTTTTTGAAGTGGTTTCTAGTTTTAGTTTCTCTAAAAATCTGATTTATAGCCATTCAAGATTCTGAAATAAAAGTTTTTCTATAAAATAGGGAAACCAGTTTTTGTGTGTTTTAACCAATTTTCAAAGAAAAACCAAAATCCACATTTTTTTGGGTTTTTCCATAAAAACCATCGTCTTATTTTGTGTTTTTATATATTGTTAGTTTTTGTAATAACAATATAATTACCATTAAATCTCTTTTTTATTTAATTAAACATGTATACCTTTTCTAACTGAAATATATATATTCTTCTTAAAGTTATTTTCTGTATTATTTATAACTGTACTATTACTGAGTTTTTTTTTTTCAATAAAATATAAAAAAAATTCTGAAGATATAATACTCAAATTTTAAAGCAATTAATTTATATATTTTTAGTATTTTAAAAAATAAAAACGATAATATTATTACAAAAATGTTTTATGGAAAATATTATTCTCTTGCTAATAATTTTTTTTTGTATTTATTTTATAAATTTTTAAACACTTAAAATGAAAAGTAGTAAATAAAAATATCTTGCAACTTGTAAGTAAAATTTTCTAAAAAATAAAATAAAATATATATATAGATGAAAAACCAAAAACTAAAATCACCATTCAAGTTTTTTGGAAACTAAATCTACTACTGCAAAATCAAAAATCAAAAACTATAATCTAAAATCAAAAACCAAAAGCCAAAAACCAAAAACTAAAAACCAAAAACCACTTAAACATTCATGGCCCTAGTTTTTTTTTTCACATATATCCTTCATATATTTATATATATATAAGAAACCATTAAATTCTATTAATAACGTACGTAATAATAGCTAACATAATTTTCAACTCACGAAAAATAACAGCATAAGTCCTATAAGTGAAAACAAAATATAACAATAGTGTTGTTTTTTTTTTGATAAAAAAAAAGATAGGGTTGTATATATATGATAAGAACATATTTTTTTTTTTGACATACATAATCCTTCAAATTTATATATAAGAAATCATTAAATTGTATTGATAAAAATACATTAACGTAAGTGATAATAGCTAACATAATTCTTAAGTCACGATAAAATAACAACATAAGTCCTAAGTCTATAAAGATAGTGTTTTTTATATGATAAGAACATATTTATAACTTGTTAAGTATTAAAAAAAACTATGAGAAAAAAATAGAGCACCACTACATTGTCATTATGTTTCATTTAATTTTATTTGGGTGTTATTAATTTTGTCACAAAATGGTAATAATTATGTCACAATGACCAAACGTAAAAGTCACTAAAACAGTGACTAATTGTGACGAGATAGTTACAAAACATTTGTAACTATGAGTGACATAAACTTAGTCACAAAAATCGTAGAAATTAGTTACCAGATTTAGTCGCTAATTGGTAACAATATTTATGACTATATATTTTGTAACAAGTTCTTCACGATTAGTGACAAAATTTTGTTACCTTCAATTCGATCACAATATTATAACGAAATAGTTACGGTTTTATGACCACATAATTTCGTCACGATTTCATATGTAAATAGTCATAATACTATGACAAAACAAATCGTAACAAATTTTTTGTCACAATATTCCCTTTTTCTTGTAGTGTATTTATATACACTCTGCATTTTCCTCTTTTGTCTCTATTAGGTGACAGCTCATGATCATCAGACCATAGCAAGACACGATAATGCGAATCGTGATCATCAAAACGCAGAGCTTGGATCATTGGACTCCTCCTGGGCTTCTTCTTCAATTTCTCTTCAACCTGGGCCACAGCTTCACAACTTAGGCTCATAACAAATAACCAACCTACTTTTCCANAAAATAATTTTTTTTTTTTTTTTTTTTTTTTTTTTTTTGAATTGAATTGAATGTAAAATTATATTAAAAAAACAAAATACTTTGTTACAATAAATGCTTCATTTTTCTTTTAGAAGTTAATCAAATACAGAGTAGAGAGAAAGAATGTTTTTTCAAGCTTTGTCAATTGGGACTTGTGGCGAACCATACTTCGAGGTTGCCATCATAAGAATTATCTCCGCTGGCTCTGATTGCGCTAAGCTTGTTTCTGATATTTTTGTCGATCAGTTTGATGAGCTGATGGTGTGTAGTTGCAGGTTCTCCATGACCTACGTTTATTCCTCCAATAATAGTATCGGATCTGACAAGACAGAATTCATATGATGTTGTTTCAACTCCTACGTCTCAATCTACGTTTTGAAGATACATCCATACTTTGGTTCAGAGATCCCGTGGAGGAAGGTACATCAAATGGTTTCATTAACCGATATTAATTTTAACCGGCAGGCCTTGGACTAGTGGTATTTGAGAGGTAATCTCAATATGGTGCCACCTGTTGGCTGTCCCTCCGACCCCAAGACCACGCTAGTTCCCTTTAGACACGGTGCTAGTCATCACCCATCTGTGGCGTCGAGGACCCTTTCGGATAAGGCTTAATGACTCGCATCCAGGACCCCGTGTGGACCAGATAGTTGGGTTATAAAAAAAAAATATTAATATTGGAGTGAAACCCGAACTTATGTTTGTACTATCATTTTATGAAACCATTATTTGTACCACTATCTTTTGTACCATTAGTATTTGTAATGCTATATTTCGTACTATCTTGTAACATCTAAAAATTATGTACTACACTACTATTCATTGCATTAACAATCGGACCCAATGTTTATAGCGGCTCAAAAGATATGGCCATCAATATTTAATCGATAATGTGATTTAAAACCTTGACCTAAATCCATTGAACAATATATTCTTCACCGGTTTCCAAGTCCAACACAGCTGCAGCGCATCATCATTTTATTGTCTCCTTTGACAAAAAAAAAAAAAAAAAACGACCACCATTTGTTTGTTGTCAGTTTGTCACAACATTTTTTTTTTCGTAGTATGATATTTATGCGACTACATGATAGACAAAGTAACAGTCAAATACTATCTTTCAACTTGGTGCAGTTACAGTTGATAAGGTTCTAACTTGAAAACGAGAATAACAATCAATCTATATTTGACTATTTCAAAAACAGAAAATAAAAGGTTCATTTTCTCATGAGAAAATATTATTTTGAGTATCTGAGCTATTGTTTTTCTTGAAAAGAGAATGGGATATTATTAAACACCCTGGTCTAAAAGACAGCTTATCTAAAGAAAACAGTGGGACCACAGACAAAAGCAAAAAACTTAACGAATTCGTGTCATATCCTTTTTTGGTTCTGAGTCTGAGTATGCAACACGAATAGACTTTTAGCTTAAGAATCAACTTACCGTCCTAGTTTTCAAAGAGCTTCCTATAAATCTCAATTCTCGAGAAATGAAGAAATCCGATGAAGAATTTTCACTTCTAGAAGATCACGTTAGTGATTCCGTCGACCACCGTGGAATTCCCGCCAGAAAATCTTCCACCGGCGGATGGAGATCCGCCTGGTTCGTTATAGGTGAAGAATCGAAATCGATTTGTATATGTTTTCTCACAATTAATTGAGCTCCCAAATCTTGATTGCCCGAGTTTTTTTCATTTTTCAGGTGTGGAAGTTGGAGAGAGATTCGCTTACTTTGGGATTGCATGCAACTTGATTACTTACCTCACCGGACCGCTCGGACAATCGACGGCAACCGCCGCCGTGAACGTAAACACATGGTCAGGAACCGCCTCGATACTTCCTATTTTAGGAGCTTCCGTAGCAGACGCTTATCTTGGTCGTTACCGGACAATTCTTGTAGCTTCTCTCATCTACATACTGGTTTAGTACCTTTTTCTTTCTTATCTCAAAATCAAGAAAAAAACAAGAAAGTTGACTAAACCGGTATTGTGCTAAATTTGGGAGGTTTGTTGTAAATTACAGGGGCTTGGACTATTAACCTTATCAGCTTCCTTAATCATAATTGGATTAGCTGAGCAAAGTAACGACGCTTCTGCTAAACCGTCTTATTGGGTGAATATACTTTTCTTATGTTCTCTGTATTTGGTGGCGATCGGACAAGGCGGACACAAGCCATGTGTTCAAGCGTTTGGTGCGGACCAGTTTGATTCGGAAGATCCAAAGGAGGTCATATCAAGAGGATCGTTTTTCAATTGGTGGTTCTTGAGTTTATCAGCTGGAATCAGTTTGTCGATTGTAGTGGTTGCGTATGTGCAAGATAGTGTTAATTGGGCGTTTGGGTTTGGAATCCCTTGCTTGTTCATGGTTATGGCTCTTGTTATCTTCTTGCTCGGTAGAAAAAGTTATCGATACCCTAAAGGAAACCGAGAGGAGGATAACAGTAACGCTTTTGCTAGAATCGGTAGAGTTTTCGTGGCCGCGTTTAAGAATCGGAAACTGAGTTTAGAGCATTCGGGTTTGGGTCAAGGTCTGTTGGAAGATGGTCCGTCCGAGATACGTAAAGGCCGGCTAGGGTAAGTTGCTTAAATCCCAAGATTTTGTAATCATTTTTGAGTTTTGGTTTAGTGTTTAGAGACTTGAGAGTGTAAATTTCTTTACCTTGTGTGACAAGTTTCCTCGCAAAAGCGATGATCTCAAGAGGAGAAGAAGAGGAAGGTAGAGAGCCATGTAGTGGTAGGGATGTGGAAGACGCGAAGGCTTTGGTAAGGCTTATTCCGATATGGATCACGTCGGTGGTGAGTACGATTCCGTATGCACAATTCATGACTTTGTTCACTAAGCAAGGCGTTACGGTGGACAGACAAGTCTTGCCGGGCTTGGAAATCCCTCCGGCTTCTTTATTGTCATTCATCGGTGTATCAATTATTGTCTCGGTCCCGATCTATGAGCATGTTTTCCTCCCGATAGCCAGGATGATCACCAAAAAGCCTTTCGGGATCACAATGCTCCAGAGGATAGGAGTTGGAATGGTGCTTACAAGCTTCAATATGGTGCTCGCGACATTGGTAGAAGCCAAACGGTTGGAGATCGCTAAAGAACACGGGCTCTTGGACAAGCCGGACGTGACCGTACCAATGTCGATATGGTGGTTTGTTCCTCAGTATTTGCTTCTAGGGATGATCGATGTTTTTTCTCTGGTGGGAACACAAGAGTTCTTCTACGACCAAGTCCCAACAGAGCTAAGGAGCATTGGTCTCGCGCTTTCATTGAGTGCGATGGGTCTTGCGAGCTTCTTGAGCGGGTTGCTCATCACTGTGATTGAATGGGCTACCAGAAGAGATGGTGGAGAAAGCTGGTTCAACACTAACCTAAACCGAGCACATGTCGATTACTTCTACTGTATGCTCGCTGCTTTCACCGCTTTTGCTTTCTTTGCGTTCTTGTTCATCTCCAAGTTGTATGTGTATCGTAGGATAGACCACGTCTAAGAATTTATAAGTCAAAAGTTTTGTTGAGTTTTCATTTCATATATATAAGTAGACTAAGTAGTTAACGTGTTATAACTTTAGTTTGTTTTTTGCTTTCGTGTCAAAATGTACACACATTGTTTTATCAAATAGATTAATAGATGTTTCGAATTATCCAATAAACATCTTTAAGTGTGTGTTTGTCCGATTCCTATTGGTTACAAATCTTATCCTCCTTGAAAGATCTGCTGAATAGGCCTAAAGGAAATGAGGACTTTTAGATTGGGGACCAAAAGAATGACGATAAATTTGAAACTCAAATCATTTACTCCACCACTTGGAGAAAATCTTAGGCCAACCCTGGATTTCATAAGGAACATGTATATGCCAAACCCACATGTGGTGGTGCATAGGTCAAAGCTATGGAGCTGAGGGCTTTAAGTGGTGAAGGCTCATTTTTTCTTGCGAAAACCTGAAACTGCGTGGATCACTTCGTGTCTTTTGGCTTCCGCATGAATTCTTGGTGGACTTGTATATAAAGAAGGGACTTGCCCATTCCCGTATTATTTGGAGTTTTGGACTTGTCTCGGAACAACGGAGCTAGTAAAAAACCAAAAACATGGAGTAATTTTCTCTAATATAAAATGCCATGTGTTTGAAAGCGAAGATTAAATTAGTAAATATCAAAAGATATGATCGATACTAAAACGAAGGTGCATGTTGTCGGCCCATTAAATTTCTTGACTAGGACACGGTAAGGGAGTCGTTGAGAAACTAGAGCTCGCGAGTTGTCCACGTTACAGTTTACATGTTCAGCTACTACATATATTTATAAGAACGATAATGACTTAATTTTAATCTTCATCAACTACATCAAATTATCTGTATTTAGAAAAATATAGTCCATAGAAAAAGGGTCACAATATACGAATCAATCAGCGGTATCCAGAATTGGAATGCCATCCTAATGTACGAATGTAACTTGTAAACTTTTAAACAGTCAAAATCATCACAACACGTTATTTTGCATAGTCTGTGCATGGGAACAAATCGAGCAATGACACGGCTATATAATAAAGTTAAATCGTTTAAAACGTAAATAAAAGCAGTAAAGATTATCTGCAAATGGACGAACATTAGTTGTCTTTTTCAGTGATCCTACCAAACACTATTAAAAGGGAAGGACCACCAGAGAAATTATGAAGCAAGTAAATTACGCGCCCATTCAGGTCCTTTCCATTCTCACATTGATTTTTGGTCTGAATGTAAAATTTATAATAATTGTTATGCACGTCAAAATATATTACCTTTTTTTTTTAGTCGAAAATTAAAATATATTACCTTCAAGTAGAAAGGACGTCACAGCTAAACAGTAAACTAGGACAACAAATAATGGAATCTTGCATACATTACACATTTACACAGAACGCAATGCAGTAAAAGCTTTTCTAAGAGCCAGCGATAAGGAATTTCAGAATGAAAAAAAAAGCAATTGATTTCTATGATCACAAACATTAATATAAATTTTTTTAAAAACTTTTATTTAGTTTTATATATACAGATCTTTATACATGTCACATGCGATAGGACGTAAAAATATAGCTGACGAACTGTAAAAAGTGGCATACGAATGTTTTCTTTTTGGTTTTAGTAGCTTTCAAAGTTGTTCAAATAATACTGCATTTGCTTAAAATTGTAAAACAGTTGTAAATTTCTACTATTTACTTCCACGACTCTACAGCCTGTAAATACCTTCAAATTTTCTTCAAATGAAGAGTAGATTGTGTTATGTTTATAATCTTGAATTTAATTAGTTTATTGTCATGATCCAGCATGACCAGTAATAGTTGACTTTGGACGAAAACGAATATATAACATAAGACCGCATGTTACTTGGTTTAGATTAATTAATTGAATTAAAATATTATATATGATTAAAATATAGCTTTGCGAGACACTCGTGCATAAAAAATTATGCATGTACACAAAATATAGCTTACAAAGGTTTGTTTTGGTTTTTATAGCTTGGTTACAAATTAAGCTGTTCGACTTATACGCATTTTATTGAAATTATAAAATTATAAACAGTTATAAATTTCTACTATTTACTCCCCGGTAAATACCTTATATTATTAATCAAATAAAAATTAGATTGTGTATGGATCTGGTGGATTTTAGTTAAAAACTAAAATCATGATCCAATGACCCACCAGTAATAATAGGTGAGTTCTGACTGAAATAAATGACTGATATATATACACACCATAACACCACATGTTAACTTGGATTAGATTAATTAATCAACTTCAAAATTTACTGAGGATTAAAATATAACATTGCGAGAAATTCTTCCATAAAAAGTTATGCACTTATGCTTAATCATAAAGTTATGCTTAAATCATACAATAATTGTAGATATTATTACTTGATCATCTAAGCTATATGTATTTAAAGTAGTTAGTTCTTTGACATTGAGGTAATAGCATCACGTTCTCATGTGACATGAAAATCCCAAAAAATGATTATAAATAAACGAAAAATATCATATATTCGATCAAGTCGTTTTCCTTAGTTCATTTAGTTGTTCGGGAGGGAAAGATAAAGTCGTCTCTATTCATAAGGCGACGTCTTTCCTCATCATCTTCAAAGAGATTCCTAACGCCAGTCGCGACGAGAGATGGCGGTAACCGAGGAAGAAGTTAAACTTCTAGAAGATTCCGTTAGCGACTCCGTCGACCACCGTGGACTTCCCGCTGGAAAATTCTCCACCGGCGGATGGAGATCCGCCTGGTANTAAATTAAGGAATAAAAAAATTAAAAAAAAAAAAAAAAAAAAAAGAATCATCGATACGTAATTGAGGTTTATAAATCTTAATTTTACGACTTTCCTTTTTATTTTTCTTGAAAAATCTTTCAGGTGTGGAGGTAGGAGAGAGATTCGCTTACTTTGGGATTGGCTCAAACTTAATTACTTACCTCACCGGACCTCTCGGACAATCGACGGCGACCGCCGCCGTAAACGTTAACACTTGGTCAGGAACCGCCTCGATGCTTCCTGTTTTAGGAGCTTTCATCGCCGACGCTTATCTCGGTCGTTACCTCACCATTGTTATCGCTTCCCTCATCTACATACTCGTACATTTTCTCTCCATTTCATATTTCTCATCGGATTTCAGAAATTCCGACTTTTTATTTGATTATAGAAATTTAAGATTATAGAAATCCTTCTTATAATCAAAGTGGATTTAAAAATACGAAACTAATCTCTTTTTTTTTTTTTGCAACCATACGAAACTTATCTAGAATATAAAAGTTTTGTATTTCTTTTTAAAAAATATTAAACAATAATATATGATTTTTGAAAATTTCGTGAATTATTATTATTACAGGGACTAGGACTATTGACCTTATCTGCGTCATTAATCCTGATCGGATTATCTGAGCAACGAAGCAACGACGCTTCCGGTAAACCGTTATTCTGGTTGAATATACTTTTCTTCTGTTCTCTGTATCTGGTCGCGATCGGACAAGGTGGACACAAGCCGTGTGTTCAAGCGTTTGGTGCGGACCAGTTCGATGCGGCGGATTCCAAAGAGAGAATATCAAGAGGATCGTTTTTCAACTGGTGGTTCTTGAGTTTGTCCGCCGGAATAACTTTATCGATTGTTGTGGTGGTTTACGTGCAAGACAATGTTAACTGGGCGCTTGGGTTTGGGATCCCATGTTTGTTCATGGTTATGGCTCTTGCTCTCTTCTTGCTCGGAAGAAAAACTTACAGATACCCAAAAGGAGGAGACAGCAAAGAGAAGAATGCCTTTGCAAGAATCGGTAGGGTTTTTGTCGCGGCTTACAAGAATCGGAAGATGAGTTATGAACATTCGAGTTTGAGCCAAGGTCTATTGGAAGATGGTTCGCCCGAGAAATTCAAAGGACGGTTCAAGTAAGTTTCACAAATCCCAAATTTTTGTCTCATTTGATTTAGTGTTTTGACCTCTTTTTTCTTTTTTTTACTTAAGGTGTTTAGCAAATGCGTTGCTATCAGGAGAAGGAGGTGAAGAGCCATGTAATAGGAGGGACGTGGAAGACGCGATGGCTTTGGTAAGGCTTATTCCGATATGGATCACATCGGTTGTGTGCACGATCCCGTACGCTCAGTACGCAACTTTCTTCACCAAGCAAGGCGTTACGGTGGACAGGAAGATCTTGCCCGGTTTGGAAATCCCTCCGGCTTCTTTTCAGGCACTTATCGGCATTTCGATTCTCATCTCGGTTCCGGCTTACGAGCACGTTTTCCTTCCGTTAGCTAGACGGATCACCAAAAAGCCGTTCGGGATCACGATGCTACAGAGAATAGGAGCCGGGATGGTCCTCTCCAGCTTCAATATGGTGGTTGCCGCGTTGGTAGAAACGAAACGGCTCGAGACGGCTAAGGAATACGGGCTTGTGGATAGACCGGACGCAACCGTGCCAATGTCGATATGGTGGTTCGTTCCTCAGTATTTGCTACTAGGGATGATAGACGTGTTTTCTCTGGTGGGAACACAAGAATTCTTCTACGACCAAGTCCCGACCGAGCTGAGGAGTATCGGTCTCGCTCTCTCTTTGAGTGCCATGGGTCTTGCGAGCTTCTTGAGCGGTTTTCTCATCACCGTGATTAATTGGGTTACCGGAAAAGACGGCGGCGATAGCTGGTTCAACACTAACCTGAACCGAGCCCATGTTGATTACTTTTACTGGTTGCTCGCCGCTTTCACCGCCGTTGGATTCTTTGCGTTTCTGTTCTTCTCCAGGTTGTATGTGTATCGCCGGGTAGATCAAGTCTAATAATAGAACAAAATGTCAAGTTGTATTGACGACTATCATCATTATTTCTTCAGAATTTCAACTATTTTTTTTATCATATACAATTTATGCAGAGCTGAAAATTTTGAAAGTTAGCTCGGAACACAGGCTGGATAAGACTATACCAAACATGAAATAACTATTAACATATGCTTACAAGCTGTATGAGTAAATGAATATCTATTAACTAATCCGATCATCAATGAGCATGTGATAGTATTTATTGGTATGAAATGGTGATAGTGTACATGAAAATTACAGAGAGAGAAAGAGAGTACCTGCCAACATTTACAGGTTTAAAGAGTGTTGAGCCTCTTAGAGACGTAGGATTTTGCAAAATACAAGTAGGAGGCTAAGCCAATGAAGCTGAAACAAGCGAGCAGCCAGTAGAAATAATCTAGATGAGCCTGGTTCAGGTTGTTTGCGAACCAGCTCACTTGACCAGATTGGCTGGTCAATTTCTCAATGATTGATACCATGAAACTGCTGATAAAGCTACCGATGCCGAATATGCTCAAGTACAGAGCCAACCCCACGCTCCTCAGATCGCTCGGGACTTGGTCGTAGAAGAACTCTTGAAGACCCACCATTGTGAAAACGTTCGAGATACCAATGAGCACGTACTGTGGAACTAACCACCACACACTCATTGGAACCGTAGCGTCCGGCGAATCGACTAGACCGTAATCCGCAGCGGTTTTGAGCCGTTTCATCTCCACTAGAGCGGCTATCACCATAGCGAGGAAAGAGATGGATATCCCTGTGCCGATTCTCTGGAGCATCGTTATTCCGCCTGGTTTACGTGTGAACGATCTTGTGATCGGGATGAGTACGCGGTCGTACAAGGCGATGAAGATCACTATAGAGAGGCTTTCGAAGGACTGGAGTGTAGCCGGAGGGATCTTGTAACTCGGCGTGATTGATCTCTCCATTGTAGCTCCTTGTTTTGTGAAGAAAGTTATAGGCTGCGCAAAGACAACCGCGTAAACCAAGCATGTTAACCATATCGGAGCTAGCCTAAGCACTGCTTTTGCTTCCTCGAGATCATCTACACTACAAGAACCATTCTTTGCCACCAGAGCTTTGTTGAGAAAACTGCACTTTGCAACAAGAACCACAATGTTAAGTTAAGGAACCTTTTTTCGTAAACGATTATATATGCACTTACTCTTACCTATATTGATGTGAGATTTTGGGAGACATTAGACCAAGGCTCTCTTCTGCATCAGATACAGCTGAAGCTGATACACTCCAGTTCTTTGCAGCCGCTACATAAACATTTCCGATCCTCGCAAAAGGGCTCCGATCTTCTTCTCTTCGAATGCTGAAGCGGTAAGTCCTGGTTCCGAGCAAGAAAACAACCAAAGCAACTACCATAGCAATGCAAGGAATACCAAACCCTAGAGCCCAACTGAGATTGTCTTGGATGTAATTCAAGACCCATAAGGTGAGAAAGGTTCCAGAGCACATGGCGAAATACCACAGATTAAAGAAGGAGCTCTTCGCTTTGCACTCTTCAGGGTCCATTTCATCAAACTGATCCGCTCCAAAGGCCTGAACACACGGCTTGTGCCCGCCTTGCGCTAGCGCCACGAGATACAGGGCGCTGAAGAATGTAACTATCTGAAACTGAGGAGAGCATGACGAGAGTAGACTGGAAACTTTGCAGTCTGAAGGAATCATGGCAGATAAAGTCAATAAACCAAGACCCTGTTGTTCATCAAACCACTACAATTTCAGATTCATCTCTAAGAAAATTCCTTTGGTGAAGAACCCGGGATGTTGTATATATGTCAGATAAACACCATTTCTGAAGTTTTCAGGATCAAAAAGCTATGTTGGTGCATGAATCATGAACAAATAACAAAGTAAGCTGTACAGAGAAGAGAATGTTCCTTTTAACCAGAATCTAATTAGAGTGAGCAGCTTCGTACCAATACGTAGAGAGCGGAGGCGGCGAGGATTGTTCGGAAACGACCTAGAAAGGAGTCAGCGACGAAAGCACCAAGGAGCGGGATCAACGACGCCGCTCCAGACCAGGCATTGACATTAGCCGCAGCAGCCGCCGTCGACTGCCCCAACGGCCCCGTCAGATACGTTATCAGATTCGACGAAATTCCGTAGTAAGCGAACCGCTCAGCCACCTCCACACCTGCCATCAGTCAATTCAAAGCCGGCGAAGTCAAAATGAGAAACTCTAGAATACCAAATTGGGCGGGAAAATTAGCTGGTGGTGAAGGGAACGGCTCGAGGAATACCGTACCGATGATGAATCCGGCGGATCTCCAGCCCCCGGAGGAAGATCTGACGGCGGGTTTGCTTTTATAGTCGACGGATCCGTCGACGGTTTTAGCAAGAAGCGGAGTTCCGGCTTCATCAGCGGCTCCGGCGATCGACATATTCAGGTAATTGGTTTCTCCAATCGAAGAAGTAAACAGAAGAGAAAAAGAATGCAAAAGTCTTTGCAATCAGTGAACCATCTTTTGTTTTTGACGCTTAAAGAAGAAATTGCGTGGCTGTGTGAAAACTGAAAATGAAAGATTGTTGTTCACTTGTTTGTATTCTTCTTCTTTTTCTAGATTTCGACTTGCGTTTAATCCCTTATATATTAACAGGTAATCATTTTTAAAAATAACCTTATGCTCATGTGTTATTAACAATTTTGTCATGCTGAGGTGTCAACACCAAGTTCACTCTCAATATCAATATAAAAAAAGACATCATTTACTAGCATATTTACATACAATATCATTGATATACTATTTTTAATTTGACTACAAATATTAAAAATTTGCATGTATCTTCCACTAAACAACATAAACAATATATGAAATAATTATAATAAAATATTTTAAAAATCAAATATTGATATAAATATTTCGAAATTAATTATAGTATTTTTTCCAATATATAATATTTGTTAACATAATAATCCCTTATATATTAAAAGAGAATCATTTTTTTAAAAATAACCTTATACTCATGTGTTATTAACAATTTTGTCATGCTGAGGTGTCAACACCAAGTTCACTCTCAAGATCAATATAAAAAAAGACATCATTTACTAGTATATTTACATACAATGCCATTGATATACTATTTTTAATTTGACTACAAATATTAAAAATTTGCATGTATCTTCCACTAAACAACATAAACAATATATGAAATAATTATAATAAAATATTTTAAANATAATATTTGTTAACATAATAATTTTTATATTAATGTATAACCAATTAATAATATACTTTCAATTAAAAAATTTATTATATAAAATTTATTTAGTATAAAATATTTCAAGAATCAA